>OMKZ01004444.1:4853-15533 GCA_900302535.1 Neoniphon sammara
AAACACACATGCACACCTACAGCTTTGCAGGCACACACAGATATACACATGCACTCTTACATATAGACACTTGCACGGAGATATCCACATAGATCTTGACGCAAGCACACACACACACACACACACACACACACACACACACACACACAGTAGTCAAGTTGACAGGCAATTCTGATTTCAGCAGTTATCACGCATTACCAAGTGTATTTAGGAAACCATTATATATCGGTTATGTGTGGTGTATATGAAAGGTTTAGGTTAAGTTACTTACGAAACGTGAGGAGTAGAGCTGGAAGCAGCATTTTCCAGATGGAGGAGACGAAGCTTTTTTTGTGTGTAACGACAGACCTGGACTGCGGGAAGAGACAGCAGCCTAAAGAGCACGGTAGTCTTATAAACGTGTGGCTCTGAAAACGAAACTGTGGGCGTGGTGTCACGTGTGTCTCAGCCTTGGGGTTACGGTCTCATTAGTGTGCATTATCTCTGCTGTGGCTATAGCATCATGCTGCGTGTTGTCGTCTTAGTAACAGGTGAGTAGGATACATTTGACACATGCCATGGTAAACAAACACTATGCTGCTGGTTGCGCTCTTTTATAAGTGCATGCTTGTGCTTCCTTTCGCACATCAGCGCTTTGTAAAACCTGGCCGGTCAGAGACATTTGCTTATCGGCAGGCTGGATGACTGGGAAGCTTCCAGAGCATTGGGTGTGACAGTCGCTCCAAAAGATTTTTTTTAAATCAAAATAAGCGCAGTTTGCTCCATGGATATGCATGTATGTGTAAAAAGGTCTTAACTTATGCTCTACCAGTTAAAGATTTTAGCAGATTTTTGAACAGAGTTTGGTGCCATTAGCGAATAATACAAAGAACAAACGAACATAAATTTAATCTTCCAGAGAGGTCATTTATGTGGAGTGGCCGTCTTTAACTTTCAGTGCCTAACCCTTTTTTTTTTTTTTTAAATTTATTAATTTATTTTTTTAAAAATAGCCCACGTCAAACCCGTCTCTATTTCCAACAAAATCGCTGTGTCATGCTGTAACTTAGCTGTTAGCTTCCTAAACACAGTGGCCCGGAGCTGTCGCCGTCGCTCAGTTGATATTGTCAAATTTCGTCAAGATTGAGATATACACTAGCAGCATAGTAAAATATAAAAGTTTTTATTTTGCATAAGCAAAAATATGCTTGTAGTGTAGATCTGATGACAGATGACATCATGCAAAGAGAAAGTGGAAGCCGGCTGGGATTCCCCAGCAGTTCCAGTTGAGGTACTTTCCCCTGTTATGTCTAGTAGTAAATAGATAAAGTCAGTTTGGAATTCCCCACGTTTTGTTTACACAACTAGTCATGCCTGGTTTATCCACGGAAGTATCATTATCGTACTATCGTACCAGAAACCCCATGCAGAGAGATTTAGATAAGGAAGGAACGATACTACTACTGCTAATACTACTCCTTCTACTAATAATAGACCTAATAAAAATGGTAATATTAACAACAACAACAACAATAATGATAATAATAATAATGAAATAAAAAGCCAAACAAGCAGCTTCATTCTGCACATGAACCCCAAAACAAGCAAGCAATCTGTCAAGTCATGAAACATAACAACACTGATGAGCATCCATGAGACATGGTTTGTTGCCATTTAACTTCTATCTGTTACATCATATCATGGTTGTTTTGAATCATGAAGCCCCTATGGTGTATTGAATTGTATCATGAACAAGCTATGGTCCCATTCTGTTGTGATTATAAATATAGTAGTGCAGAACCATGCATTGGCACCAGACAAACTGATTTATTGCCAAAATACTTATAGAGTCAATGTGTGGCTTAATGGCTTGTCACTCTGTGATTAAAATCCCTCAGTTGCTGTGGCTGTGGACTGTGTGGTGATAGAGTCCAGGTCTTATCCCTGCTGTGGAAGCCAGCAGCCTGTGCTCGACTTCGACCCACAATGTGACCACAGCTGGACCGCCAACAAGGTAATAAGACATCTGTCCTGCATGCATGACAACAACAGCTAAAATTATAGTAAGAACTTGATTCAGAATGTCACATAATCTGCTACCTGAAGCAAACGTGGCGGCAGATGGCAGTACATGTTATGTGTGTATGTGTAGAGCTGAGTGAGGCTGCTGCCACCACTCTGCAAGGAGCTCATCAAGTCTCTCCATCTTCTGAACTGTTTATTTTTTTACTTGTTTATTTAACAAGGACACGTGCATGAATCATTATTCATATATAAAATGCAAAATACATTCCATGCATACAGCTTTATAGGCTAATTTGCAACCCCTCTCCTAGGCTTTTGAATTAAAACAGTTCAGTACAGAAACAATCAGAGTAGTTAGTTGCCCATCTCTGATTACATAATAACCTACAGTTGTGTGCTTTTTATAGTAATTTGCACAGTGTAGTTAACATATTGATTTCCATTTTTTTTAAGTGGAATTGTTGGAAATGCACCAGCAGTATGCCCAGAAATTGGATGAAACTATTGAGAGTCCAATCTCCTTTAGTGTTAAGTTTGGTTTCCTCTGTTAGTCCAGTTCAAATCCTGTCTGCTGTTTTCTGCACAACTGGATGACAGACTCATGAATTAAGCAGGAATAAAAAGAGACAATAACACCTGAATGGCTTTATCCAGCATGCTCAACAATTGAAATGTCTTTCATTTTTTAAATGGGATATCTTTTTTCTTTTTTGAGTAAAAGTTTTAACAGAAATTTATCAGAAATTGATCAGAAATTGATTCTGTTGTTTCCTTGTAGCAGACTTTCGCCGCTTTCAAACGTCATCCTGAAGGGTGCATGGCTCCCTGCCAGAAGCTGCTTTCAGGACACATCACCCTGGACAAGTGCACAAACCATACTGCTATTGTCATATGCAGCAACGTACGTCACCTGATTCTTGTCATTTAGTTTAACTTTGACTGTAACTGCATCTGTATTTCATCTCAGTGTTTTCCAGCTCAGTCGAGTTCCTCCTGTCCTGCAGGTTTTTGATCCGGCTCTGCTCCTACACACCTGATCCAGTTAAGATCCCCACGCTTTCTTGTTAAATTAAATCTGTTTCTGCTGCTCAACCAGTCAGCATTCAGCAGCCCTCAAGTGCATCATATACAAGGGGAGAGCTGGAATAAAAACTTGCAGGACAGGGTTTACTTTAGGACCTGATGGGAAACAATGTCATGAGAAAAGAATGTAAAGTGTGAAGTGTCATTTCACCTTGGCAGGGCTTATTTTAACTTCCTCACTGTGCAGCACTCTGCCCGCTAAGAACATCAATCATCCAACATGATTTAAAATAAATTTATATTACAAGTTGAGTTCATGCTTGACTGTCTGCAGCAAACGAGGAGTTAATGTCTTGGCGGCTTCTTGGCTGCTCAGTGATGTGATCAAGTGTGAAAAAGCGAGAAAGCCTCAGTATGAAATTCATTGGCCAATCACAACAGAGTGATCAACAAATTTAATGAGTAATACGTTGATTTAGATACCCATTTGTTCTGAGTATTTGCTTTAATCTGATTTGAATAACGGACGGATGGTGTTTACCGTATCAGGACCAGTCAGTTAGCATCTGGCAAGCTTTCAGTCACAAGAAATATGGCCTCTTTATTTTAAAATACCTGACTGTGATTGCAAAACTGATTTCATTTGACAAGCCCCACCCATCTGGCATCTCTCAGAGATAAAACAAACAAACAAACAAAAAAAATACAGTAAGCCATAAAAAGTATTTACAGAGATTCTGTGGTTCATGTCTGATTTTCTGTCCATCAATTGGAGCAGGAAGTAGCAGAGGAGGAGAGGATTGTCTATTATCCAGTTTGCACTGATGCCGACCCCCCGATGACTCCTGCACCAATCAAGACCGAGCAACGTCACCATTATGGTACAACTGATTTTTCATGATGTATCCTGTTTTTTAAACCTGTATTTATCAGTTTGGTCAGCATCATGCTCTTATTCAACTGTGTTCTGCTTCACACTCGATCATCTTTACCATCAGTCATCTCTCACTTGAATACCTGGGTGCTGCCCAACACATCCACTGTGTTTTAATGCCACTGAGCAGCATCACTGGCACAGGTCAGGGTGAATGCCTTGCTGAGGGGCACGCTGACTATATTTAAAGGAAAAATCCTCCTCAGGTCCTCCCTTATTCACTGTGTTTACATGCACTTTAGTAATCGGGTTATTCGCCACATTTGGGTAGCTATCTGATTCCTCAAATGCCATGTAAACGAGAACGCAGATTTAAGAGATTATAGGAATATTCCAACGTTTTGGGCAAAATCCCCTTTTTCTGACTTACCCAGACTGAGACAAGATGTTCGATACCATTTTCACCTCTGTACGTCCACTGGTTCGGCTCCTATATGTAGCATTTTATGTTAGCTTAACATAAATACTTGAAGTCTACAGGAGCCCTTAGCCTGGCTCTGTTAAAGTGAAAAACAAAATTTTACAGCTACTCTGAAGCTGTCTTATATTTCACAGTGTATTGTGTGTATCAGCAGTGTTGAGTGCTGAGTGAGAGTGAGAGTGAGAGTGCATGCAGTAGTTTTCAGTGTTGTTTTTCTTCTCTTTACTGTAGTGCTGTTAGCCGTGGGATGTCTGCTGCTGCTGCTTTTCTTCGGGCTTTTCTGGTATATGAAATGGCCTGCAAGCGCTGCAGGTGGAGGAGAGATCCCCTAGACTGTTTGACGTCTTGGAGCGCTGACCTGCATCGATCAAAGTAGTCAAAGCTCCTTCCTTCATATTACGTTGCTTTGCTTTTACGGGTATTATGCCATAGAATGTAGCTGCAGTTTCTTTGCATTTTCACAGCACTTTCCAGTGAATGATAGTGATACTAGTTCATTATGAGGGAAAAGGGGGGGGATTAATTGTGTTAAATTTAAATTCACTGTCTCGCCATGCAGTGCCTTGCAGACAGTGTTAGATATGAAATTTGTTATTATTTTATATAAAATACTTATTCTATTTAGTACAATGCTTAATCATGAAGTAATTACAAAATTTTAAAATATTCTGTTTGGTGCACTGTCCAGCAAATTCAAATCCCCAGCCTGCAGTATGCAGGGTTTAAAGTTCTCAGGCATACAGCTGTTTACACAAAATACTGAATTGCATACAATTGGCTATACACATTTCCCCTTGACAGCTTTTCAGGCTGAAGAAACTTTAATTGCTTTAAGAAGCCATAAGAAGCCTGAAATGATGCTCATCAGTTTTCACCTCAAGTGAATTTAGTGTTGCACAAAGTGGCACACTGAAGCGCTCCACATTCCTTCCTTTGATTATCTGGAATATTCCTTTAGGGTAACAACAAGTGCACAGGAGAAAACATCTGTTTATTTTCTCTGTAGTGTGCAGCCAAATTGCCTCCATTTTTATGTAATCGACACATTGCACAGGGCAGCTACATGTCAGGGAGTTACATGTTGTTGTTTTTTCCTCCCAAGTTCAGTATTTCAGTCAAGGCTGTATTTACTAAGTGGTGCAGCAGAGCCATGATGAACACAACTTTCTTCAAGCCAGCAACTGATTTGTTAAGGCCACACAGGCAAATTGAGTCAGTCACAATTTTTCAATTAGACTACCTGAAGGCAGAGCTTAATTTGTGCTGGATCCTACTGGAACAGGATCCAAGAGCTCTCATGATATAAAATCAAAAATAATAATTTAAAATCATTGCCATAACATTTCTATCATGCAAATTATTTGAAAGCCCCACAGCTTAATAAATGGACATTTGCGTACATAGGGTATTATTTAAATACTGAGAGTGCATATCTGCCAAGTAAAACATTTACGGCAAATTGTGTACTAGTTGGAAAGACCAAACTGTGATTCTTCCCTGCAGCTGAGCCAGAGGCCAAACCTAGGAGAGCTTGATCCGGGTTTTGTCTGTGAAGTTCAATAATAAAGTGCAATAATAAAGCAATATCAGTATTACTTGTAGTAGTAATAATATAGGGTAAGGGTTAGGATTAGGGATAAGTATTATTTGATGATCTATAACATTAATTTCATCCTCAAACATCTGAAAGAGAGTAATTCTTATCATTGTTTTCTTTGGCAGTTGTGCCCTTAACAAATTAGCTTGCTTTCCCTTTTAGTATTAAATATAGCATTTCCAAATGAAACTGATATATTTTGGTCCAGTAAATCATTTGGAGTGATCCATTTCAGTAACCTCATCCTCCGTTGTTGTACCCTGACTTGCCAAACTTCAGTTGTTAAGGCTAGGTCAAAAGCACTGACGCTCACTCCACACATCAGCATTAATGCTGCCCAGAACACTTAGTAAATACAGCCATCAGGGTGTAAAATACAAAACTTCTTGCTGAGGAACAGTTATCTATTTCTCCACTTCTTTTAATACTGTGTTCAGCATACTCCAAGTTTAATCAGAGATGCAAAAAAGCCAGATACGGTTTTGCAGATGTGTCATGAATCTTCTCACTAACAAACATCTGGCACCATATTGGGGGTCCACTGGAGAATTTTCTGTGTAAATGTCTAAACATCAAACAGGCAGGCTAGAAATGTGTTTGTATGTGTAACAGCATGTTGTGGTGTGTCTTTAGATCCATTCATGATAATAATAATAATAATAATATGCTAACATGACATTAAGCTTGGATTATCAGGTTAGCTCACTTTATAAAATAACCCCTTGATGTTTTAACAACAAGATAGTGGCATTATCTGAGTAGGTACGATGTTAGCTGGCTAACAAGCTGACACTGTCTAAACACAAAATCAGTCAGATGGACCAGTGATGAAATGATTGGTTCTGTAAAGCTGAAAAGCACAATTACTTGTTTACAGCTACTGTTGCTCAGGAACTGTGGACCTCCAACATGGCTGCCAGAGGGTGCAGCTTCTTTTCACAGATTCATCTCACTTTTTCCAGGGAAAACTTGAAAAATATGAAAATTTGTCTGACTGACAGGGAGAGCTGAGGAAGCCAAAGGCACTGTACATGTAGGAGTGTCGGAGCAGGCAAGAGCATCAGGATTAAGATGAGATGGAAGCACTGTTGTCTGATTTTTTTTTTTGGTCAGTTGTGACAGGCCAGTAACATGTCTTCCAAGCCAAGACTGGACAGTGTTCATTGGTGTTTCCAGCACACTATGCAAGTTTAATGCAGTAAAAGCACAACTTAATGAGGCGGTGTCACATAACAGATCCAGTCCTATTATCTTAATAAATAATCTGATAATAATGGTTCAGAATCATTCAATAGGCCATAATTGACTGATTAGCTTGCTTTCACCATTATCTGATGGTATTGACTTTTGGGTCAGCACATGACAAGCTAGTATTATGCCTTATGATTGCCTTAACTACAGCCCAGTGTTACTGCTTATGATTGGCTGAGCTCACTACAAGCTATTTACATCATTCTGATTGGCTGAGCTCTTGGGGCTCTCATACCCAGGCAGGAAGCAGCAGTATTGTCTGTGGGAACATGGAAGCAGTGGTGAAGTTGGCTCTTGCAGACTTTAGGAGCAAAAAACAAAGGCTGGATCTGTTAATACATAATGGAAGATGAATATTGTCACCACTGTCTGGGGTCTTTCACTTGGCTTGTCTTTGTTTACAACTGGAAATGAATATGAAATGAATATTTCGAATTTTAAATATGAAATTAATATTTTGAATTTTAAAATGCTGCTGACACAGTGGACTGAACCGGTGGCCTTTCACTTACAGGACAGCCTCTTAGATAACAGACTGAATTTAGAGGTGGACTGGGTAGAGTCTGAAATAAAAGAAATATAACAATAATATTCACACAATTTTTGATTAAAAAAATAATGTGGCGAGTTACAAAATTACTTACTAACTTACAAAATACTCTAGATCTGCCTATTTGGTATATGTAGTGCTTTAAGCAAACTATTCATGGAGTTTGAAGTCAACATATAGTTTCTCAACACTATCATGTCCTCACATAAACACTCGGAGAAGAACGTCATGCTGCTTGTACTCGCCAACTTGCCAACTACGCTGAGATTTACATTAAAAATGCATTGATTTACTTTTCTTTCAAACAGACTCTACCCCGACTCATTAAGTGCAATATTAAGGAGAGAGAAAGACTTTCATGATGCTCTTACCTGCTTTACAGCCACTACAGACACTCAGACATCTATAAATTACTTGAATGTTACATTGGAGTTTTTTTTGTTGTTGTTTTTTGTCCCCAACCTGCACATGCACTGAAAACCGTTTTTCTCTCCCACGTTTATATTTTTGAATGTATCTCATTCCAATACTCCGGTGCTGAAAAGATGTTTTTCAGGATTCTGAATGCTGCTGCCAAAATATTTTGATAAATAGAATAGAATGATTTTGTATATTTGTATGAGGATGAATATTCCATGTCTTATTTTTACATTTGTATTATTTTTTATATTTATAATTGTAGGTACGTGTTGCATTTTATCCAGTCTATTTAAGCTCTTTTCTTTGACTGCTGCTATAAAACTAATAAAAATCATGAAAGCTTCTCTGCAAAATCTGTCTCATCATTGATCAGCGATGCAGATGATGATGTGTGATGGTGAATTTGACAGAAGCATAGTGCTGTAGTGAAACAACTTTATTTTATCTAGAGGGCAAACTAGAAATATTTTGATCCAATCAAGAAAACTCAAATGAAGACTGATTCTGTGTATTTCTGTGTCATGCTGGTGAAACTGCTGGTCCACCATGTGCCATGAGGAGCCGTGTGTGTGTGCAGGTTTCCATGCCAGAATTGCTTGTATATTTGTTGATGCATCTTCATTTTTTGTAAGATTAACTTTTGTCAACTGAGCTGTGTCTCACTTGAAAACCTTTCCCCTAGGGATCAGTTGCAAATCTATCCTTATATATATCTATCACTGCACTGATGGCTTCTCAACACACAGCAAAGTACTCACACCAAATAAGTCAGTGGTTTTCATTCCTGTTTCTCTGGACTCAGAGCCATGCTGGCTTCCATTCTAATTTCTAATTGAATTATTTTACACCTGTGTGCCAGGTGAATGAAATTAACTGCAATTAACTAAATGGTAGGTTAGAAAACTAGCAGCACTCTGGATCCTGAGGACTGAGAACCACTTTTGTCAGCACACATTCATTTGTCTGTCTGTTTATGTCAAAAACCTATGAACAGATTCCCATGAAATTTGGCAGACAGATGTGCCTTGGTCTAGTGAACAACTGAATCAGTTTTGGTGCTGATGTGGATCTGGGATTTCCACCATCAGATGATCTTTCTGTAGCCATAACTATGAATAAGAGATGGAGACTTGGCTCCTAATTCTCAGCGTAGGTCTGCAGGGTTAAGAAAGTAGTTCAACTTAAAATGTAATTTACCGATGTGTCTTGGTGTAACAGCAAGTTGGAGGATTGTTCGGTGGTGGTTTTTGCTCTCTGAGTGGATTCTGTGCACATCATTAAAATATTTTGAATTTCTTTTTACCAACCTCACATTATCAAGGGAAGGTCTGTTGTAAAACGTCCTGCACGTTCATACAGTTCAACACACTCATACTGTATGATGAGCAGCTACATCAGAGCAGATAAAAGTGATGTGCCTTGCTTAAGGGCTGCTGCAGTCACTTATTATCAGTTTTCTACATTCAGAATAAACTTCTTTAAGATTTTGTACCTCAGATCAAACACATCCAACACTGTTTTGTAGTTCAGATGGTCTTTCGTGACTAAGGAGATTCCTGTGATCAATACATTCATCAAATTTGTTCTTTTTTGTTATTCATCTTTTCTGGCAAAACTGTACTAGTTTGTTTCAACAGTGTCAGTATTTTTCATAATGCACTGTACTGTAATGATGATGATATTTACAAATCTACATTGAGAATAAAAAGCACATTGTGTCTTGAAGACATTAAAATGTGATGACTAATAAACTGAGGACTCAGATTAAAAAAACATCAGAGACCATTTATCTGAAACACATTTCAGAACACAGTACATGTATTTGAGATACTTTACAAAATATTTACAATGCATTATTTTATTTTCATTTTTTGTAGTCGTTGGAACCAGAAACAAAACAAAAACCTGACTGAGTGAGGGATCATTTCGTGTCTTTCTCAAATTTTATACATTAGACTGAATTGTGTCTGAGGAAAAAAATGCAGATTTTTTTTGTCTTGTAGAAGTATAAAAACTCTTAGCTGTTAAAGGTTCAGTTGAAGCTTTGACTGGCTCAGATGGAAAGTCCTCTCTGCTGGCTTCATCTCTGTACAGAGTTCATCATTTCTCACCAAACTTGTCGAGCGGTGGAGTGCCTCATGGAACTGTACTCGGCCCACTTCCATTTCAACACCAGTCAACGTAAGAATGAAATCAGACATGGCTTCGAAGCAAACCACACCATACACATGATAAGCATGTTCTCATTCAAACCCAATGTCAAGGTAAATTCCCAAGTCAGTGAAAAATCAATGAAATGAACCACAAAGTTGCCATGAGGCGATTCTCCAAACCCCCTAAGCTCAGAGCGGCCCGTGTCGCCTGTTGTAAACTCCATGGCCAGATTTTACATTTTGGGGCTGAGGGGTCCTTTCACCAGGCCCTGCTCTTTGCGCATCACCGGCGCGTGAATGCTGCAGTCTCGCGCCTCGCAAAATCCC
>OMKZ01004449.1:15153-28028 GCA_900302535.1 Neoniphon sammara
AAAAAAAAGAAAAAACAGATAAGAAGAACATAAAATCACAAGTAAAGCCACAAAATAATTATTAAAAGCACAATGTGGGGTTAATGATAATGCTAGAAATATGAAAATCCATACATATCCATTCATTGCACACAAATACTAAGTAGCTTTATTTCATTCTAGAGGGGTCACAGGGTTGAGACAAATTCTGCATCTCTGCATTCTATTCTATTCTATTCTATTCTATACTTTAAACAAAACAAAATAAAACTTTACCTGATGTTGTCCATGACCGCCACCATTATTGCCACTGCCAGTCCATGCACCAGTGCAGGCTGCACCCGGCCAGCTGCCGGCACGTTCTCGATCACAGACACGCAGCCGATGAAAACGAAGAACATGGTGCCCACGATCTCTGCCAGGCAGGGTTGGAACAGCTTCTCGTACTTGTTGGGAGGTCTGGGAGCAGGCGGCCTCTTGCCCTTCTCCATCAGAGTGGAGTCTGTGTCGTCCATTTCCATTTTCTCAACTCCCATTGTGGACTTTTCTCAGGTTTTATTGACTCCTGAGAGATTCTACTTAAGTGTTAGGATAGTGATTTTGCTCCAAGTGATTTGTATTCTCCTGCCTGTGCAGCTCCAGTACCTCCTTGACTCAGCCGGCGGACTAAGTGAAGGGCACAGGAAGGTGTTGTGATCATTTATAATCACCATCAAGAGCTGGCGGGCTGGATTGGCATTGCATCACAGGTCATAAAATATCAAAACATCAAAGGTGAAAGATATTGGAAAACTCATTATATAAATACATTCACCGCAAGTACCTTGACCTCATGCCGGTTCTGACCTTTACTTTTCACCCGCGTGTCAAAGCTTGTCTGCAGATGTCAAGACAAGCCTGCCAGCTTTCCAAGAATCACAAAGGTGACCTAGCTTTGAGATTTAGAGCTGATAACCATCCTGTTCAAGGTCACCCAATGGGTATAAAGGGGTTAAATCAGAATAAGAACAATGCCCTTGATTCACTGGCATCCTCCTCATCATCATCCACCTCTCAGGATTTGCATGCATACATTTTGTTACATATCACTTTTCAATGTCAATAAGGTGCAACAAAAAGTGTTATATGCTCCTATGTGCGATCACCCTGCTAGCACAATCTCACAGGTATGCAGTTGGGTGAAATGGGTTTTAAAAGGGCTGCAGCAATGGTGCAGCTTTGTTTTCTTCATTATTATCATCATCATCCTCAACAACATGGTCATCCTCCTCATCATTATCATTAACGTCATTGTCATCCATTCATTAGGATCAGGATGCCTATGCATTTTTTGAAAAGCAAAGGAAACCTTTTCATAATTGCAACAACATAAGTGGACACTGTTATGTGCAAATCATCATCATCATCATCATCAACATCATCATTGCCATCACACATTTATCAGAATGTATGTATAGTTTTGCCATGCAAGAGGTTTCAATGTTGAAGCAGACATTGCCATGTCTGAGTTCTTTAAAGTGCATTGCTTTATGATTCATCCAGCTTTATTGTAGAGTGCAATGTCCTGTCCTTGCACCACCTTTTAAGTAATAAAACTATCAAAGCATGGTTTTCCATTCAAGGACTTTGAACCAAACAAAGATTATAAAAAGACTGTAAATAGATAACAGAAAAGTGTGATCATTTGTTCAAGGTATAGACTTTATTATCAAATTCCATCGAAATGTTCCCACCTTCACAACTTGTATATAAAGTTTACTTAAAGAGTATCACTGTAAATCAGAACCATAAAACACTATATTGCAACACGAAAAATATAATTAAAGAAATTCATTTTAAAACAGACATTTCAGGATGTAAAGAGAGCTTATCCAAAGGTACACAAAATACATTTGCACTTGTTTGCAGACAAATTTAAATAATAAACCACAGTCAAATTCTCTGTGTAATGCATGGACTTCTTATAAAACATTGCAAGTGGAAAAGATGTCATCAAACAAGCTGGGAGGTAATAAATTAGGCATTCACTTCAAGACGACTCGAGTCTTCTGGTCACCAAACAGCAACCTGCATGGGAGAGAAACTTTAAATCAATAAGCTGATCTCGGTGAGGTTGGATCTGCTGTTCACCACTGCAGATTCATGCCTGGATAACAATACCTTATAATTCAAAGTCTTGTCAAGAAATTGTATTTAATCTTCAGTAATAGCTTGATTCAACTAAAACAGGCAAGTACACAGCACCCCAGACACTATAACCCAGTGGGAGGAGCCAAAGGATCACGCTTGAGTAATGTTTGACGGCAGCACAATGAAAAGGGCAAGAGGCAAGAGAGGGGAAAGATAATATTATGAAACTTAGCACTCTTGTTACTAACTGGAAAAAAAAATCTAGCCCTAGCAGCATACTACCCTATAGATATCCAGATATAATTGTTAGCTTGCAGGTCTTCTAAAATCATGGATGCATGGTCACAAATTAATGTAAAAAGCATTGCCATTTTAATTTTTATATTTATATTTTTCACTTTTTATTTACATTTTAGACATACTTGCCACTGAAATTGCTAGTTATATTGTAGTTGGCCAACTAACACTGACAAATTGTTATTCTTTGACTCCGCCCATAAACATTTAATTCAGCCAATGAGATTATTCCTGCCTCCAGAGCAACTCTGCCTCTGAGAAATGTTTATATAACTAAAACTTCAATCTCCAATAAATTTAAAATTATTCTGTTCCAAAAATCTAGCTGGGCTTTAAAACAGTATAAGGGATATGGAAAATGTGAGGCCGAGGGGGAAAATAGATTTTCTTATCATATTACAGTATACCTAATGAAGCTGACAGTGAGCAGTGCACCACAGGCAGGTCCAACCCAGTAGATCCAGTGATGGTTCCAGTGGTTCGCTGCCACTGCAGGGCCGAAGGCTCGGGCTGGGTTCATACAACCTCCAGACACGTCCCCTCTGAAACAACAGCCAACACAGCTACTGATCAGTGTTCAGCATTTCAGCAGTATGCTTCTCATTTTGGAAGGTCACAACGGTACCTTATTTATAGCTCTTACGCAATATTTAAATATATGTTCTGTACAGAAGGTTACATAAACCTTTTATACACAATTTATAATTTTTTCAACATAGACAGATTAACTATATAATCAAAATAGGATAGAGATATGACTTTGTGCTGCAGATGCATGCACTCTAATCTGCTAGTGAGGGGGTCGTAGTGCGGGGAATAGGGGTCCTGACTTTGTGTTAGTCAAGTGAATATTTCTAGTATTTTTCTTCCTTTTTTTCCAGCACTACTCTGGTTTTGAAGCAGGTTTATGAGTAAAACACTATCTGAGAGGAACTGGAACAAGCTAGAGTAAAAATTGGCTAGGTTTTTCCTGCATGGACGAAAGCAAAAATGTCCTTGAGGTGGCTATGGGTTACAACAGCTGGTTAGCACTATCAGATTGGTTCCCAACCCCATAAATTTAGTTCTGTATTTGTCTGATCATTGATTGGTAAATGTAAATGTTTGTAGATGTAGATGTGGTGGTGTGAGGACGACAGAGAATAGAGGGGGCCTGGTGCCACCTCCCTGTGCACAGGACCCAGACTTCCTAGCTACACCCCTGTTCCTCCTGAAGCCCTTACCCAGCCAGTATGCAGGCCGTCACAGTGAGGCCGATGCAGAAAGGGGCCAACTGTGAGCGGGTCCGGCTGTTGATGGCCCCCAGGCACACCACGGAGGTCAGGAACAGGGTCATCATCATCTCTGCCACTGTGGCTGCGCCCAGAGCGCCGGTGGTTTTCACCACGTCGAAGGCTCCTCCAGAGGAAACGAGGAACTTCGGGGAGGGGTAAACCGCCTGGAACAAAGAGAATATACATTATCTAACAGGGAAGGAATTTGATCAATATGGCATTGTTTGGTCCATGTGTTCCCATTTCTACTTGAGTGAAATGAACACTTACATCACAGCCTCACTGGGAGTTAGAATGTCAGGAAATCAAGACAGTGTTATCAGAAGTAGGAGACATTCAAAAATTGCAATACCAGCTTGTGATGTGCCCAAAAATCATCTATTCTATAGTGGTTAATTGCAACACTATTAATTATTTTATTTTGCAATGCATTCTCTGTTTCTTCTTACCTTCGCCAAAACAGCTCCAATCATCCCACCAGACATCTGGGCGAGGATATAAGGCCCCAGCAGGGTCAGCTGCATCCCTCCACACAAGTAGACACTCAGAGACACCGCAGGGTTAAAGTGCCCTCCGCTAGAGATAATATGATAAACTTCACTGTTTGTCTCTCACAAACAAAGATGTAAATGCATATCACACAAATGGTAATAAAAAGGGATAATAATAAGGACATGTATGCATCAAACTAGGGACAAACATGATGCAGTTTAGAGTGCCAGAAAGTTTAGAAAGCATTTCAAAGTCAGTCTGTTCTGACATTTTATGTCACATTATTGGAGCTGCAATAAACCCAGTTGGAGATTAAAGCAAAGATCTACTTTGTTTGGATTAAAGAGTTCACCAAATTGTATGTTTTATTCTATTCTATACAGAAGAATTTCACAGGATAAATCTGAAGACAAACAACTTCCAGCACCCAGCATAATGGGAAATCAGATGATCAGCCTTACAAGTCAAATATTAAATATTATTGAACACAAAATGTCATCCGTCTTTACCTGATTTGACCAAACACCATGATCAGCACTCCCAGAGCCAGTCCATGTGCCACTGCAGGCTGGATAGAGCCGTCTATTCCCACATTCCCAATAACTGATGCACACCCCACAAACACAAACAGGGTAGTCCCGAACAGCTCGGCCAGGCACGGCTGGACATACTGCTCATATATGGTGCAGATCTTCTGGTTTCTGCTCTTGCCTTTCTCTGTCGGCGTCTCTCCTGCATCAGCACCTGCTATGGTGAAGACCTCTGGCTTTGGCTCTTTCTCAGACATCTTGCCGTGGAAAGCAGTTGTTTCTGCTCGGTGTCAGGATCACTTGCTCGCTCCACTGGTGAGCCTCTGCCTGCTGTAGGTCCCCTGAATTTATTGTTATATATATATGGACATTAGGGTGGTCTTTGGAGAGTTGTGGGAGTTTTTTTGAACGCCTAAAGAACATACGCACATCCCCGTTTTTTTTTTCCTGATGCCCCACCTTCCTGCAATTGTTTATACTCTCCTAGTTATTGGCACTAACCCACGAGAAGACTGAGTCCAATACCAATTATTAGCTCTTGGTGTTACTATCAGTGAACACTGATGGGCAGATAAGGATGAGGTGTCTTATCACTGACCAGCACAACAGCAACACTGCTCTTGTTCGATGAATGCCACAGCTTTGCACTGTGGGACAGTGAAATCAGGACTAAATATACTGATACAACACCTTAACACTGCTCTTTCACTAAAATAAACATCCCAGGATGGATGAATATAAGCATCTGAAGTTATTGTAGTGTCAAATTCAAGGCATCTACACATAAAACACTGCATACCTCTGTCCAGCATGCCATTACATGGCCACGTGCCATCAATGATGGTTTATGAAATCATCGTACAAGGTCACACTGGGTTAATCCTTTGTGAAAACACAGCACAATGCACTGCCCTTTAGGACATAAAGTACTAAAACTAAATACACAGACATGAAATTAATGTGTGCTGATATTTTGCTTCAGATGGAGAACTAATCTAAAACACATTTCGGTAGATCATCTATAAGAAAATATAGAAATAAACACGACAGCAAGTTTTTACACAAAAGAACATCTTTATTCAACTGCACTAGATCAGCATTCATCAAATATAACCTATTACAAATTGAATTGGCATGTCCTTTTTACTAATTGATGAAAACAAATCGCGAGAATAGAAAAAAATATTACAGGCAAATGTAAATTAACCAGCAGTGGTGCTTAATGCATACCTAGCAATTCAACACTAAAATCAACACATGCATGTGTGTTAATGTAATTCCCAATTTCTATTATCATAAGAAAATATGTCTGGGAAATACAATCTGTCAATAAATAAACAATGGCACATAAAACCTGACAAGGACAATCGTTAAGACATCTGTAATCCTTAAAACTTCACACATACATTCTGAAATCCTCTGAAAACAAAATGCAAAATGCAATGGATGTAATATAGTTTGAAATTGTATTCTGCGAGGTGTAAGTGAATGTTCAGTCACAGACAAAGTCAGTCTGCAAGCGAATGAGTAATACAGACTTGATCCTCTATGCAGGATGTGATTCAGTGCCAGTCAAGTGTGAAACCCCGTTACCCTTCTCAACCTAATAACCTCATCTCGAACACGCACCGCTGTGACCACATCAGGGACGCAAAGAAAACTCATAAAAAATAAACATTCTGCTGATGCCGAGAGTTTTCACACTTTTACTGCTTCCAGACGAGAGCTTAACAGGAGAATAAGGGCTTCCTCTTCTCCACATCTCTTATTCCATGTGTCTTCTCCTGTTGTTGATTGTGGCATGCACAAATGCCAAGCGAGTCCAACAGTGCAGAAATTTCCCACTCAGAACGCCAACTGTGCCAGACCTGAGGAAACAGATCATGATGTTGTCCTTGCAAACGAAACGAGATTTATGGCAAAATCTATAATTTGGCATCAAAATAGTCAGGACAGATGAGAAGTTAACGAGGAGATGTAAAAGTATGACTAAAGGAGAGGAAATAGACAACTGGCAGCATGGCCTGGCTGTTTGAGAAACAATCCTGGGACTGTCCATTGATGCCTGTCCATTACAGGAAAATTCCACTCTAAAACTAAAATTAACACTTCAAAACCAAGGATCGGTAGCTTACACCGTGTTTCTGGTACTGTTTTGTTGTTTTAGAGTGTAATTCTGCTTTTCTGTTGGTAAACTGGCCAAACATGATGCACACAGAGAGCAGCTGCAGCTAAAATGGTGCTTAATGCGAGAAAGAAGTGAGCTCTCTGTTTTCTATGCTGGATTTCTCTGTGTGTTTGTTTGACATCACTGCATTTAAAGAACCACTTCGCTTTTTTATGTTTACAAGGTAGGTAACGTTCTCTATTATCACAGCTACATTAGCAACGCATTATTAGCTTATTGATAGCGTAGTCAAGCCGATGGCTCATATCATCTATTATGGTTACATTTCTAACGTTGTAGAGAGCGACACATAAAAAAATCACAATTCTAATACGTCCACTTGTAGGGGACCCAGTATAATTTGCGCTTCTTCTTCTTCAGAATTGGCCTCAGTTTGGAACATGTATGGCTGAATTAACCTATAATACGGCTTGCCAAAATAAGTGGAGATTTCTGTGTTTGATGGGGTGTGTTTGATGAGCAGGTATGTGCACAGCAGAGGGGTAGGGGCTAGTTGGGAATTTGAACAGAGTCAGGGACTATTTGCATATTCATAGATCTATCTAAATACTAAATGAGCGCAAAGGTACAGTTACATTTAAGCCATGAAGGGATTTTTTTCTTAATGTGTAATTTTGTTGAAAAGGGTTTAAATCTTTATCAGGAATGGGTCTTTAATAACTGAGCGTAGAGCGATTGACTTGACAGACAAGCCCTCTCTCTTTTATGTTGATATTGGAAACTGACAGCTAGTGCTTCATTGTGGATTGTAGAAAATGTCTTTAATATTAAAAGACATTGTAGCTTAATCTTAGGTAATTGGATTTGTATTTGGCTCGTTAACCACAGAATACCAAAACACAACAAAACGGCACCAGAAACACAATGTGATTAGCCAATTCAAGGTTTTAAATAGAGTTAAAATGTTTTAGGCAAGAATTAACTGCACAGTGGGTGCATCTGCTAAATGTGTGAAATGTCACTGTGAAATGAAACATTTTTGTCCCTTACCCAGTTTGAGTTTGTCCTTGGTGGACCAGCAGATGCTGTAGTGCTGAAGGAGCTGCTGCAACAGCTCCTTCTCATCCAGGAACTCCAGTCGCTCAATTCTGGAGGGAATTTATGAAAAGTAATGATAATGACTGAAAGCATAAACACAAAGCATGCTAGGTCTACAAGAAAACTGCCGACAGGAGGAAACTGAGCCTGTCTACATTTTTCATTTTTATAGGGGTAATATGTAAGATTTACTACCCCACAGCACAAAATTACCATAATATATAAATGTGGGGGCTTCATGAGGTTGTTGATCAATACCAATGAATCAAAATTTGCTTCACCAAGTGCTAAGATTTCTGTTTTTTAAAACTCACTTTCTGGCCTGTACACTGTACACTTATAAACACATGACAAAGCACTGTTATTGCTACAGCATTTTGCATAGTGATATATTACTTCTTCTGTTTGATCTCTGCTCCAATTATCTATCTCACTAATCTACAGTGAAAATAAGACTTTGATTCTTTTATGTCAATTACACAGTGGTGGTGGGGGCATTGTCATTAAGATTTCAATCAGAAGTTCAATCAGTGTTTTAATTCCTCTTGGTCACTGGTAGAGGTCAATAAAGTCATATGTGGCATGTTTGATAAAGCAGCAGTAGGTGAGGAAGTGATAACTGAGGTGAGAAGGCAGAGAGAAGAGGGGTAAGCTATAAAGTCTATAACAATATATACGTGTTTTTGTACAACTGGAGTATTTCAAGGTGGTTTGTAAGTTGGTATCTCCATGAAAAGCTGTCCAAGTTTACCACTTGGACAAAAAACCAAACCAAAAAAAAAGCTTTGTGAGGATAGAGTGGTGGAGGCCTGTTATTACCTCGCCACATCATCCTGTGGCAGAACGCTGTAGACCGTCATCATGTCCAGAGCATCAGCATGCTCCCAGCCTGCCTTCAGAAATCGCTCTTTCTGCAAACACACACACACACAAAATTAAAAAAAAATGTTTAAAAATATAAAAGGTAGAGAAAGGAACAGAGCTTTATAACTGAGCGTGTGCAAAGACATCTGTTAATCACCAGACTTCCACTTTGGGCTGGATTACAGTCCGACACTGTGAGTGCCTCGGAGATGACACCAGATAATGTTAAATACAGTGAGAGCGGATCTGGGATCTGTCAGCCACCAGTCGTGTTTCATCAAGCCCTGTTAGTCATGTTCTTCCTGTGCTTTTGTGCTTATCTAGTAGTGACGTTGAAGGAAAAACCCGCAACATTTTCAGAGAATCTTCCTTCCTTAATTTTATGTGTTTCCTGTTGAAATAAGATATTGGAGCGGGTCAGGATATGGAGAGGGATCATTCAAAGGTGTGAATCAATGAAATATCAGTTAGGGAGAGAAAGTCAGTCGGATTTGATGGGAGGACAGGAAGGGCTGGATTGTTCACCAAGGTGCCATGGTGTTACTGGATGTAATTTTCATTCATGGATTCTGGTACAGGGTGTGGTAACCATGAAAGTTACACATTTTCCAGAAGTGAGAGTAATTTTATAAGGTTTTAGCTAAAAATACAGGGGGAAAATGGCATTGGGGTTAGGGTAAGTTAAGTGTATGTTATTATTTAAAAAGGTGATGTACCTTATATTTCTAGGCTCACTACATTGTTTGGTGGTGTGTTTTTCTTATTGATCCAAATTGGCCAAATATAAGAAACATAACGTCATATCAAGAAATTTCTGGTGCAGCTACGACGGTATTTCACAATGGCATCATCACCATGTGTAACTGTCTGTACTTGAACTGCACTTAGTTATAAATTATATGGTGTTTTATATTTTGAAACCTGTTCATAATGTGCTCATGTTTTTAAATGGAGCAGCTGTGATGCAAGACATATTTAAGAGAAATCTGATAATAAAGTTCTATTAACTCATATTTGACAGCAGAAAATGTTTCCAATATCTAAAGCATCAATGGTAAGTGTCAGGTTTGGGGGTCAGGGCTTCTCTCCAGTTTGCACTGACATTTGACAATCATACAGGGAGGCACAGAGACTGATTTCTCCACCATTCAGGAGACCAGAATGCAAAACAAGGAGCCTCAGCTGTGATCACACATGCGTCTGAACTGCACCTGAATGACTGCACTCTGATGCTCTGTATGTCCTCATACAGCAACCACTGACTGAAAGCAAGTGCATGCCTGCTGTCTGAGCATTGTGGAAAAGCACTCTGGGAAATATAAGAAATCAGTGACTAAAGAGGAAAAAGATAAGTCAGGGTGAGACAACGTGGAAACACCAAGAAAGTAAGGCACAGAATGACTCCTGGAAATCACAAACAAATGATATCTACTTTGTAAAAACATCAAAGAGTGTTTTTTTTCCTCTGAGAAATGCCTGAACACATCAAAGTGAGTTTCTAATGATGATATGGTACGTGTGAAGTTGTGACTGGATGCTGGAGGTTACCTGTGACTCCAGAGACTGGCAGGCCTCGACTCCCGCCAGGTTGCACTGGCGGCGCTGCAGGTTCTCGATCATGACCTGGCCGAAGCGATCGGACATGTTCACCTGGAAAAACAGACCAGGAGGAGGCAAAGACTGAAACCTTTTTTATTACGTTTGAGAAAGGCCAGCTTATTAAAAAGCGCAGGCATGGACATACACACACTCATATACTCATTTCTATATTTTTAAACCTGGAATTACTTTATACAAGTGCAACAAATGGTGAGTAATCTAATACTTCACAAACAGAAATATGCTGTCTGGATGCACCGGCATGGATGTGGCTTGCTGAAGTTCAAGAAAAAAAGAGGAAATATACAAACCAAAGGATACAGAGCAAAATAGAAAAAGTGACTTTCAACAATTATAATTTCCAGACACTTCCCAAAGTGTGGACAAGGTATTTTCTGGCTCTGTTAGAAGAAGGTCATTTGTTTTTGTTACCTGTTCGTAGTTAATGAACATGGCCGTGTGGAAGGTGTCTGACGCCCAGTGCACCACATTGGAGGACTGAGTGGGAGTCATGTAGACGAGCACGCACTCTGTCACGAGTAACGTAGGCAATCTGGAGACGGGAGCGGTGAGCAGAACAGCAACAACGACATTATCAGTGGAGGAACAAAGACAGAGCACCAAGAACTGCTGTAGATTCACTTCAATCTCTTTTTTTTTATTTCTCTAATAGATTTTTTACACACAAGACTTTGTTAAAATAAGTATCGGCTACTGGACTTTGATCGAAAATAACCGTTTGGCCATAAAGGTGCACATACGTAGTTTCAAAAAAAGTGTTAAAGCATATTTCGGGCCTGTGTGTTGTTCGAGATACAGAGCTCTTTGTTACACTGGTCAAAACCGTGTGGAATTTCGCCCATTTGGCCTTTGGGTATAAAAGGTTAATTGGCTGACGCACAAAAATCCAGATGGCATAACAGTTGCATAAGGTGCCCTCCACCCTTCTAGTCTGGGAGGCTTTGTCTAAACTGGAAACGAGCTCTCCTGTTGTCTGCATGTTGTTTTATTGGGGGTTAATAATGGAGGATTGTGCTCTTGTTGTATCTGCTGATAGGCTCAAACAGTTTAATGGTGTTACATGACACTGTTAAAAAGTTATATGCCTTTTAGTGAGATGCTGCACCTACTGCCACGCCCCCCTTTTGGCCGGTTTGTGCAAAAACTTTATCAGTTCTCGCTTGCCCTATGACCAGCCTTTCCACAAAGTTTCAAGTACATCCATGGATCATTTTTGGACATTTCCTGCTACCAGACAGAGAGAACGGCACCATATTTTGATCTGTCCATCTCTCTTAGTGGAGGTAACAATCAAACAGACTTGCTGAGGACACCCCTTAATAAATATAAGTGATTATTTACAAGGTAAACAAATTTTGAATGTGCTCACTGATCCTACAGCTTGTTACATCACCCATTATATTCAGGCAGGAAGCTCCATGTTTGCCCATGAGCTATAGTGTCGGTGGGCAGAGCACAAAGGAAGCAAAGACCCTCGCTCTTAAACAATGAAGATCCTGAAACCTGATTGAATCGTCAGATGGCACCAGGCCAGGGAATATAGGCGCCTTTTTCCACATCTTTAACAATATGTCAAAGGAAGTGTAGCGGGGTTGACTGAGAGAAGTGAAAATAATGGAAAACTGGAGCCTTTCCCAGGGACGTGATAGCTGTCATTACAAGGAGCCACACACAGCTTCCAGCTTCTGTGCGCCTATAAATGCGAGCTGTGAGCTGAGGAAGAGCGCGCTGCCAAGCTCAGATATCCTTGCCATGCTAAACATCCTAAAGTACATAAAAAAAAGCACAGCCTTGCCATATCAAAAATCTCATTGTAAAGAAAAACAGCTGTGTTCCTTGGGTCCACTGCTACTCTTAAATCAGACTTAATCCTTAGATTACATCTGTATTGCAGGCACTCATATATAGAGTGAGTTACAATGAGAGCAACAGTAAGATAAGCTTCAATTCTTAGATTCCTAGAGAAGCGCAAGGAAAAGAAATTTAACAAAATAAAAGCGGTAGAAAGGATTTTTTTTTTCCAAACACAAGACATAAAATGATATTTCATCAGCTTCATGTTATTAAGTTCTGCTTTCTACCAAACCTTCATCTTCTGCTTGGCATATTTTTGGATGAATGCACATGATCAATATGGAACCAGTTTTTTATGATGTTCAAAGAGTTAAATGATGCCCATAATAAATTTTCACATACTCGGGGTTGAGCTGGAACTTCTTCAGCTTTTCATCCAAGCTCGAGATGTCTCGCAGGTCTGCTCCGATGATGCAGTAGCGGTCTGAGTCAAGGCTGTGGCCATCTGAACAAACACAGATGCGGGGACACACACACACACACACACACACACACACACACACAAAGAGGTTTCAGAAGCCTTTGCTGGTAAAAGACTATTTCAGGCCCCGCTGGCTAACGTGAATAAAGCTCCATTAACTCTATCTCTCTCTCCCTCCTTCTCTCTTT
>OMKZ01004449.1:28233-38268 GCA_900302535.1 Neoniphon sammara
AAAAACATGTCTTATTATTACTTAAGAAATCAATGTTTACATTTCACTAAGACTTTTTTTCAGGAAATGAAATATCTTAGTGAAATGTAAACATTGATTTCTTAAGTAATAATAAGACATGTTTTTTTCCATTACCTAATAGTAAGGAGTCTGTGGAGTGGGTTTCAATGAGTGGTTTTGACAGGGGTGGTTTTGTCCTGGCACAGAGAGAAGATAACATCATTACAGTTCATGGCACAAAGCTGCATTCAAACAGGTCAAGTGTAAAATTACAGTACAATCTGGGACTTTACATGCACAAATGCACATCATTATTCCCTTACTTTTTGGGATAACCAGGTATTCTGTCTATGCTCCAGGAAACACCACATCCATTTAAACACAGGTGAGCTTACAGGAACCCAAACTCGTATATACATTATTAGCCCTAAACCTGAAGTGTATCTAATGTTTAATGTTGATTTTAACCACATCAATTTGATCAGTTTTCTTTTAATATTTTTTGTGATATTGCAATCACTGAAGTATACAAGATACATGTAATAGGAACATGAAGATAGTTATATACAGCTTATTCTGTAAAGGACTTGATATGATAAGGATGATATGAGCTATTATCTAGGATGCCTCTATGAATAGAGCATAAAAACTGGGCTTAAAAATTAAATGAAATATTATTGGAATCACAATATGGCCAAATGCAATATCCAAATGGCAGGAGCTGGGGGAAATAAAATAAAATAAAATAAATAAATAAATAAACAAACAAACATGTGTGACAAAATACCATCATAAATGAGGTACTGTGGTGTTACAAAGAAGCCCTGGCCTAAAAGTTGTATTCTGCATGTTCGACCCTCCTTGAACTCTGTCATACAATGGCAGGCAATGTTGAGCTGTTATTGCCTTTAATGAAGGACTCTGTCGCCCTCAACAGGACACTACCCTACATTACAGGATTGAAGCAGTTACTGCAGTTACAGTATTGAGTTATTGTTTTCACTGTGTCCATATGCAGACAGATAGACAGATGCCACCATGCGATGAAAGTCCTACATACTGTGAACCATGGCAATGGGACATAAAAAGAAGACAGGTTAATTTGCCTTACTTTATATTGTGTATTTTCCTGGCCACAACAGTCGGAAAGTCAACTTCAAAGTATTTCCTGGGCATGAGGTTTTCATCCTGTAAGACAGTCACACACACATATGCACATACAATAAATCTATTTTTTTGTGCCTTTCTTTGAAAATAGGTACAGTTTGCTATTATGCAGCCTAATGACAGCAGACATGACCAAAACCCATACTAAAGCAATAGTGGATCACATGTGGACCAGAGTGATGGCAGTAAGCCTCACCAGCATACCTTTAGTCTCCAGAACGTGGTGTCCAGTCCAGCACCCAGGTTGATCACCTGACAGTCACACTCTGTTTTCCTAATGAAAGCATCGAGTAGGTGGTTTATGCCTCGAACACGGGCATAGTAACCTGTCAGAGAAGACACGATGGCAGATGAAATAGCAGCATCAAGGCGATAAAAATGACACATGACAATGTGTGAAAACCAAATGCAGTCAAAATCACATAAAAGGTGATAGAAGAACAGCGGGCTGAGGAGTCAAGCCTGTTTAAGTCTTGGCAAACACCGTGACTGTGTCTCTGTGGGATTTTATTGCTGACAATTTCTCAACAGCCATATTGTAAAACACATTCCTTGACAGCTGGTTCTATAAAATCGAATTATCTCTATCCATTGCAGACCGAGCTGATAGTGTGAGTTATGATCTAGCATAAAATGATTCCCCGTCTGTTTCTCCATTACATACAAACCAACCTTTGTGTAAAGAAAAAATGCTAAAAAGTCTAATAAGGGAGATTGCATCACTTGCCTCTATTGATCTCAGGGGCCTTCCGCTCCCCCACTGATCTCACAAAATACTGAACATATGGGTCTTTCCAGTAGCCTTTACTGGTAGCAAACCTAAAACAAAAAACAAAACAGATTAGGAATTTGGGGGACAGTTCTGTTTCTATTGTTTCCGACCAACATTGCATTACAGATTCAAACTCTGATCCACTGCTGCTGTAGTGCTAACGATTTATTTCTATTTTATCTCATTTCCATACAGTGTGTGACATAACTCTGAGTCATGGACCAATAGTGTCCTATTTTCTAGCATTAGAAGCAGAGTGACCTCTTACAGCAGTTGCATGTATGCAACTGCTGTTCCTTTCCTTGCAGTGATTCTGAATGATCTCTGCAGGCTGTTGCACTTACCTTTTACATATTGTTGCATCGTCACAAGTTGCCCTCACTGCTTCGTCGGCAGTATCCGTGTCTGTGAAGGGTTGCCGAGCTGCCATCAACGAGTCTTGGGTTAACGTTAGCTAGTAAACATTAAAACTATCAGCAGTAAACCGTTACAGTCCCGTCCACCTCCTCTGTACTAGTTAGCTACTAGCTAAACTTGACAGGTGGTCTTATGAACTTAAGAGGAATAAATCGACAGTGAGTGAGCACAGTCGGGTTACTATATCACCTATTTAACGTTACAATAAACAAAACAATTGTTGCATGGATGTATGCAGAATCTTCTCCTTTACGCTGTATCTAACGAATGAATAGTGTTTTGCTAATAACAACTTGCACAATGTAGCTAGCAGCTGTGACCCCGCCTCTTCCGGTTCCACCGGAAGTGTACGTTCCGTCCCGGCATGCACCTTTTTTGTTTACACTAGACGAAATCTATAAGCTAGAGCGGACTAGCATTGCATTGGTTGATTTCCGCAAAACTTTTCTCGGCTAAAATGGCTAAAATGGAGTTGATAGAGTTGCTGAAAGCTTTTGTCAACGAGCGGTTAAAAGCGGCAGCCAGAGAGATTTGCGGTGCTGTAGAAAAAACAATAGAAGACTATGAGGAGTCCTCTATCTCGAAGGAGCAGGAGGAAAGTGGGGTGTTAAAAATCGTCATTAAATCTGGCATTAAAGTACAGACAGAAGGTTTGTGGCGTATCTGTTACATTGACGTATTTTCCATACCACTTCGGTTTCTGAATGGTCACAGGCACACTCCATCTTAATTGCTTATATGGTTTATTTGCCCCTTACTTCTCAGATTCCCTCCAGGTGAATGAAGAGAGGAATTCAACACTCCTCCAGGGGCAGCAAAAGCCAGAGCCGCCACAGGTTAAAGAGGAAGAGGAGCAAATCCCAACCAGTCAAGGTTTACCGCAGTCAGCTGATGATATTGTAATTTTTGCAGTTTCTCCCTCCCCAAGTGTGAAAAGTGAACATGATTTGGACTTTGCTGCAAGTCTTAACCATAGCCAGAATATGGACAATGGAGACAGAACTACCTTCCTTCATCTGAATAATGTGCAACCTGTTGAAGCAATAAAAGTGGAACTTGGAGTAGAGGACAGTGAAGCAACAAAGCCACCAGTTGATTGCCAGCCGCTCTCTTCTGAAGATGAAAGCGAAGACAGTGAGGACTGTGAGAGTGGCGAAGGATCACAGTCAGATTCTGGGGAGCTACGAAAAGACTTAGATGGGGGGAAAATAGTAAAAAGGTGTAGGAGATCTCTGAAGTTCAGTCAGGAAATGGAAGGATCAGATTCAGATGTTGAGACTCTGGAATCAAAGACTACAGAAAGGCATAAAAAATCAGTTGAAACCTATGTGGAAAGCGAAGAATCAGAGTCAGATTTTGAGACTTCAGAGTTGAACGACCCCCTGATGGTGAACACTGCCAATAGATCCAAGAAGTCCCATGTGAAATCAGACCGCAAACGTCATTCTGACCCATGTCATTGCAAACTCTGTGGGAAATCCTTCAGTTACAAGGCCAATCTCATTAAGCATGCGTTGTGCCACGCAGATAATGAGGAATTCCTTTGTGGCATTTGTGGGGTGCGCCTGGAGTCCGCTGAGAATTTGAAGCACCACTTGGAGAGTCACGTAAAAGAAACAAAGACTTGTCCTACTTGTGGGAAAAGCTTTGATAGGGAAGCTTTACTGAAAGTCCACATGAGAATCCACTCGGGGGAAAAGCCGTACAGCTGCGAAGAGTGCGGCAGGGGATTCAACAAGGCCTCAACTCTAAACAACCACATGAGAATCCACACAGGCGAGAAGCCGTACAAGTGCAACATGTGTTTTGCAAAATTCACCCACAGAACAACCTGTATCCGGCACATCATGGCCGTTCACACAGATAAGATGTACAGTTGCAGAGACTGCGGGAAAGAATTCAGTGACCAAAGAAAGTTGAACTCGCATATGAAAGCTCACAGGGGGAAAAAACCATACAGCTGCGATTTTTGCGGCAAGGAATTCAAATATGTTGGGAATTTGGACATTCACAAGAAAGTCCACACGGCGAACACTTCATTTGTCTGTGATCTGTGTGGCAGGGGCTTCTCTCAGTCGAAGGGTCTTCAGCAACATCTGAAAGCTCACACCGGCCAGAAACCGTATCTTTGCTGTGTTTGCAACAAAGGATTCATTAGCAGTGAAAACTTGGATACACACATGAGAATCCATACAGAGGAGAAACTTTATAAATGTGATTTTTGCCCTAAAAGATTTATCAGCCAGACGAACTGTAACATGCACATGAAGTTTCACAGGGAGAATTCATGAGGGCTTCACTCTACTGTATCTGAGCGATATGACTGAAATCAGTATCATGATAATCATTAAAAAAACATTAATATAAATCATGATATTGCTTATGTTTGCAAAACCACATGCTAATCAGATTGACGTTCATCCAAGTGAAATGCATGATAATGTTAATCGTGATGTCAATCAAAACTCTGAAACCATAACTCTTAAATTGTTTCATACTGCACTTTGTCAGTTTTTCAATAAAATTTATTATCACTTTAGGTGACCACATGATGTATCACACTATCATTAAAATCATCACAATATGATTTCAAGTTCAAGTTTATTGAGAGCCCTTAATCACTATTACAGTCTCAAAGGCCTTTACAGGCCCACAGATTGTAGAAAGCAAACCGACCCCCCCCGATCTGAACCCTCATTGGGGGCAAGAAAAAACTCCCACAGAACCCCAGAAGCCAATGGGGGAAAAATGGAGGAAATCTTGGGAAGGACCACAGAGACAGGGAAGCCCCTTCAAGGCTGGCCAGGAGTTTAATGGATGCCGAGTGGGCAATTATTAGCACTCAGTCAAATCAGATTATTAATTAACACATTTGCAAGGAGGAGTGAATTCCTACTCCAATACTAATACTAATACTTACGGTGGTCCTGAAGTGCAAAACACAACGACATTTCATAAAACACAACAGCAATTCACAAAACAACATTTATCAAAACACAACAGCAATTCACAAAACATGACATTTCACAAAACACATTTATTTTTTTGTTGTGTTTTGACAGTTGCCATTGTGTTTTTTGAATTGCTGTTGTGTTTTCTGCAATGTTTTGTGAGATGTGTTTTGATAAACATTGTGTTTTCTGAAATGTCGCTGTTTTGTGAACTGTGTTTTGTGAAATGTTGTGTTTTGATATATGTCGTGTTTTGCACTTCAGGGCCACCATAAATACTACTACTACTGCCACTACTACTACTAATAATAATGACACAGATTTTTTGCCCAGCCCTAACTGGATGCACTGCATATGCAGTGTGATATTTATGCTAGGGTGGGGAAAGTGGCACAGGCCACCATCTGAAATGCAGATGGACCTCTGTCTTGCAGCCACTTATATGAGTTAAAAATGTTACAAATTTAAAGTTTGGAAGTGTCTCTACTTAGAGTGGATAAAAAAGGTTTTTATTTCATCTCAGCCTGAGCTTAGATTCTCACTCTTCCTTACTGCAGCTCATCTCACAGAAGTATAATGTGGTCAGTTCTTAAAAGGAGAGAGAACTGTTGTTCATTTTACAGTTTGCTCTAAATTGTCCCTTGGTATGATGGTCAGGGCCCACATATATGCTAGGATAGGCTGTAACCCCTTTGACTCATGGGTAAAGAAAAAAAAAGTTGAATGTATGTATGTCTCTCACTTTACACTGTGGAAAATGGGATATTTTCTATGTAATTCTTTTCAATCAATGGAATAACATGTTACAAGACACTGAAGGGTTGGGGGCTAATAACTATACTTTATGGTTGCTGAAATGGATTGAATAATCAAATGTGCCATTTTAAAAAACACAATATTAAACATGACTTTTTTGTAGAGCACCCGTGAATATTCATGAAATATCCTGTTTGTTTTTTTTCTCCCTGGCACTATTCTATATGTCCTATATCTAAACCTTATCTAAAGCTTATAAGCAGAGAGGTGTTTGTCTGCGGACTGCAAGAAAGAGGTGGACGGGGGCGTAACTTGAAATGAAGGGGGCGTGACTTGAAGTGTCTTGCAGGCTGCAGAGGGATTCTTTTGCAGCCTTTGCGCCACCCCTCCTCATTTACATATAAATTGCAAAGCCAAATGGAAAATGGAAAAGATGAAAATGAGAATGTCAAATGGTAGATGCGAAGTTGGAATAGATACAACTTAAAATGCCAAATACCAAATGGTAAAGGGCAAATGAAAAAAAGTTTTTTTTTTTCATTTAAGCTTTTCCAATTTCCATTGTCAGCGTCATAACTGATGTTTCCCTTTTCTTATTTCCATTGCCATTTATAATTTCATCTTTATAATTTCAGCTTTCAGGTTGAACATTTCCATTTGCTTTTGCATTTCAAAATTCACTTTTTTCAGTGTCACTTTACATTTTCACATTTCCATTTTACTTTTTAAATTTGATTTTTCAATTTCCTTTATCTTTTTAACATTTAATTGTGGCCTGATTTTTCCTAGTAGTAAGTAGTAGTAGTAGTAAAATAATAATCTATTTAATTTTAAACTCACTTTTAATTTTCTATTTGGACTTTTAATTTTAATAATGATCAAATAATCCCTACATATTAGAGTGTGCAACGTGAAAAAAAAACCCAACGTGTCTCTGCTGATAAAAAGTAACTTTGTAACGTAACCGGTTACTTTCCAAGATTGAGGATAAGCAGCGGAGAGGAGTAACTGGCTGTATTTAGAGGTACCTTTCGGCCAGGGGGAGGTGGTGCTGGATGGCAGATGATGCTGTCGACTTCCTGCTGGTCGCTGTGTGCTGTTGGCAGAGGTGAGCTGCTGTTCAGTCGGCTCCCTGCTCCGGGAAAAGCGGCCGACGGATTATCCAGCTCGGTAACGTTAGCTAGTCGGCTAACGTCTGGACAGCAAGCAGGACGAGCTATGAAAAACAGCCGGAGCCAGTGAAAGTTAGTTCCGACTTACTTAGTGGAGTTTAATGCATGGAAACATATCTAAAGAGGAGGTTCACTGGTCATGTCGCCACCCCGAGAGGGAACTTTTCTCTGAAATTTCCAGTTGGGAAAGGCTAGCTTAGGAGCTAGCTAAGCTAACAGACTATTTTTAATTGGCTCTGGGGTTCAATGGCTTTCGCTCGTTTTTCCCTGTCATAACGACAGCTTGGAAAATATAAACGGGGGGCAGAAGCAACATCTAAACTTAATGACAAACCAAAGTGTCCGGGTTTGACTCGACTGGCAAAGGACTGAAGATGAAGAAGCAGTTCAATCGGATGAAGCAGCTCGCCAATCAAACAGTTGGCAGGCAAGTAAAGTTGTGTGCTAACTTAAAGCTCATTAGTAAACTAGCAAACAATTTCTTTCAGTGCCATTTCCCAGACTTCAAAGAGTTACTCCCATCTGTTGATTTAATGTAACTTTAACTGTCATTTAATATACGCCTACTTTTCCTCGACTTCATTTATAGCACAGCGTTTGATAACAGCTGTGAAATGCTGCTAAAATAAGATCTACTGACATTAATGTCGCTAATCTAAACAATGGTGGCTATTTTGGCAATGAGGAGAGCCTTCTGTAAATGATTGACATGCTTTCATGGCTGACAAGCAGTCTTGAGGATGGGAGAGTTTTAATATAACCAGAGGGGGGTGTTGATTGCTTTCCTTGATGTTTGCATGAGTCACCACCTAAGTTAGCTAGACCTCATCATAATGAATCAACAAATTAGTGTGTCTACTATCAAGATGGGAAATTAACACAAACCAGGAGCAAAGTGATGGTACATTTTTGCTTTGGCTGCCCAGTTTGTACATCAGTCACTTTGTCTGGACAGTGTTCCTCATTTGGAGGTCTTATTCCATTCTCAAAATCTGTGTTCTTGGTAAAATAGTGAAAGTGGTCGGTGGATTTGGGAATAAACCAGTCACTGTGGACAAGGGTCAGACCTCTCCTGCCTTCTCCTTTGTGTCTTAGGAAGAGTTATCCAATTGAGAGACAGTGAACAGAGCATTGGAGTTGCTCTGAGACACTCTGTAAGACACAACAACAGTAATGTGCCATAGCAATGGATGAATTGTTATATACTCTATGCTCTAACAATGCTCACTTTCACTCAGAGCTGATAAAGAGGCTGTAAGAGCCACTCCAAATGAAACACAACACATCCACAATGAACTTCAAACATATAAAAGAGGTTAATGTACTTAGAAGACAGATAAGTATCAGACTGCACTTAAAGTGTTTTCTCCCTCTGACTTTGAAAATGGCTGCAGTGCTCAAGCTAACAGCTTAAATGGATCCACCTTTAGAGAAAGAGCTGACATCTGAATAATGAAAATGTGTTGTGCAGCAGCAAGGCCCTGTTAACTAATGTCATTATGCTGATGTGCAATGATTCAAAGTCTGCTGCTGTGACTGGATTTCTGAAGTAGTGATGTGATCAGCGCTGCCTTGTTTGGAGATGATGCTAAGACATGTCAGGGGATGTTTTCATCATGGGAAACTGGCTCCTGTGATGAGTGGGGCTTTGTGTGTGTGTTTGTTTGCACATGTTTGTGTGCGTGTGTGTGTGTGTGTGTGTGTGTGTGTGGGAGTCACAGCGTTAGCACCTCTGCCAGACAGCGGGTGCACCCAGCACTGGATGGTACCAGATAAAGCTACTGGACAGGCTGAAAACAATACTGCGCCATCTTCCAACACGGCTGCACACTTATATTAGATTCAGTATTTCAGTTAACACATTTAATAATCATCAAATATAAACGTATTGGCAATACTGAAACATTTCATTTGATTAAGAATATCTGCTATCGGTAAAGTAGTCAGGATTTTCATATAATATACTAATTGCTGTTATTATTTTTTAGCAAAATATTCAGATTTCTTATTTCAACAATTTTTTTTTTAATTGTGCAGCTTTACTGTCAAACTGGGTAGTCAAGTCATGTTTTGCATCATCATCATTACTGATCAATATCACACAAATGGATAAGAAACTAGGGATGTACCGATAACTGGTGCTGGTGCCGGGCAAAAATTAAATACAAGTATTGGAGATTTTACCCAAGACTATCGTCTTATGCAAAAAGCCTTGAGTAACATGTAAGAAATAAAGGTCGACTGTCATGATTTTCTGTATTTCTGCCACAGAGAAGCCTGTATATCTTAAATGGTGTGAAAAACTATGATTAAATATTAATTATTTTGTCCAGTGACCCCAAAGTAATGGTCCAAGCCTACACTGTTTAGTGAAAGTAATTCCATATCAGTATTGGCACTGAAAAAGTGGTATGACTATAAGAAACACTGCAATACATAAAAGTGATGAAACAGAAATGTAGCCACACATAATGAAGGCCTCGGTTTAGTCTAGATTTCAAAGAAAAAGCTAGACTGGCTCTCAAAACACAAAACCAGCCTTCCTCCCCGTTTTCAGCCAAAGCAGTGGGAGACATTATTAGACTTGCAGAGACAGGGTGGCTGGCAGAGATGCTCCCGTACACACAGAAGAACTGCCATCTTCTTGCTTTTCCTGCAGCGTTTATTTGACGGTAACACTATCTGCAGAGTCTACTGAGGGATTCTGCCCTTATGCTCCCACAGCAGGAGCTCAGGACCAGGAGAAGCGGGCCGCTGGAATACTCATCATCTCCTGACTGTACTTAACCAACAGTAAATT
>OMKZ01004449.1:48366-64851 GCA_900302535.1 Neoniphon sammara
TTTTTTTTTTTTTTCCTTTTTTTTTTTTTTTTTTTTTAGAAAAAGCAAACACGCCCTCTGTTGTGTTAGGAACTGACACGTAAACAACCTGCAACCTTTGACTTTCTCACAAGCGTTGCCAGGCTAAACCTGTTCTCTGCATCATCAAACTGCGAGTTGGCTGAAGGGTCAGACTTGTAAGGAGATTTAAACAGTAGCTTTCAATGATCAGTGCTATTCATGAGCTGGTGACAGTAGGCCCAGGCTTAGTGCTCACACTGTTTGTCCCTGTCAGGCACCTGGCAGCAGAATAGCCTCGCTTCAGTTGGTCCCTGTCCTTCAGCCAGCTAGCTGTGACTCCCATCATTGACTAGCTTATCAATGATCGTATTATAGCTTGTCAGGCTAAAAGCACACAGTGGATCTCTGTAGCCAGGCGAGCAGACAGGAGAAAGCCTGTGCAATCAAAAAGGCCTTTTTAAAGCCAAAGACCCCCTCGCTCTCGGTCACAGCCCAATGGCCGTCACCATGGAGACGCTTCCGATGACTCATGGGTTTCAAAGAGAACATTCCGGCGCCGCCCCGCAGGGACAGGCCTTATCAATCATGCTTGAACTTTGACCTCTAGCTCCCTCAGGGCAGCCACAAATCAAATCTCTGCATGGAGCTGGACCTCATTAGCCGTGAACGCAGTGGTGCGAAAACTGGAGATGTAATGTTTGGAAGATTTTGATTTGGAGAACAAGTGTGCAGTGTTAACAAGATAACCATAAGTTTATAGAGAGCTTGCAGTAATACAGACTGATAAGCCATTTTTTTTGTGTGCGATTTTTAACAGACATGGCAGGAAAAGTTTCAGCCCAGGTACAGCTTGGGAAGATGTTCTCTGAATTTGGTAACCTCTGTGTTGTTTTGTTGTCCCTTTTAAAATACATAACTATTAGAAATATGATGATGTGAAAACTCAAAATCACAATTATCAAGACCAACATTATTACATTTTTCACTATTGTCATGGTATTGTTCAAATGTGCTGAAAACATTAAATAATCACTAGTACACATTGAAATATTTTCCCCATGTTTGAAATCTTATCTTAAAGAATCAGCAATGTGAACTGTTTAGATTAAAATAAAAACACAACACAACCATATGAAACACACAACAGAAGCGTAAAAAATGTATTATAATTTGTGTCTTGGCCATGAGAGGTCTGCGCCTGTTGCACATGGTAGATAAGGAGACTGGTCTGGTTGATGTTGACTGTGGTTGATGATAGACAGTATGTGTCGCAAAAACCGGGAATATCTAAAAATGCACTAATGAAGAACAGTTATCATGGTAATTAAAATTGGAAATGGTGTAACTAACTGTAGAATATTTTAGCACAGTTTATGGTAAAAAGGGTAACCGTTCCCTCCCTAAAGTCTATACTATACAACACAATGTTGGGCTGTTAAAAAATGAACTTTCATCCTTTCATCATGACTTTTATGTGAAACTGCTTGCTGAAAATCTGTGCTTGCTCACACAGATCGAGCGGCGCATGGAGATGGTGCGGGTGGTGTCCCACAACACACACAAGAGGATGGTCACATGCCTACAGGGACACATCGGTGCAGACGCAGAGAAGAGACACGTAAGGCTTCACGCATGTTAAAAACTTTTGCCACATGCATCGGTTTTAAATAAAGCTACCCTAATTAATCAACCCCTACATGTTTTGTAATAACCTTGTTTTTAATAATCACCTCCCCCACAGATTGAGCCCCTAAATAAGTAATCTGCATAATGCTGTTTCCTCTTATCGATGACTAAAAAATGTTTACAGTAGGCCTACATGATTTCTGTTTTGTGTTTTCTACCCCACAACATCCATCATGCACTACAGTCCGTACCACGCCTCTATACAGGAAATGGTCAGGTAAAAACACTTCCAAAAAAACTTACTCCACCTCTCTGGTCTTCAGCTCCTCTTGCTCAATTTCACGTTCACACATCTGTCAGCTTCATTACAGTGCATGACGTTGTAGTTTTGGGGGTTTCTCCTTGTACTAAAAACAGGCTGTTGGCCACTCTTGAAAGGTTTTTGACTATTCACCTGAGACTGTGAACCTCATTTAATCAACTTCTGACTTCCCTTCCATGCATCCCAACTCCCATTAAACATCTGTTCTTTCCTTCCTTGCTCAGAAATCTCACCTCATGCTCCCTAACTTTGTGAATTTGCTGTTCAGCTGCTGAATACAAATGGAAAGTCCCTGATGAATTTTCCATTGCCTCCAGCACCGAGTAGTGAAGCTATAGAAATGGGTACAGTTGATGCATCAGCATTAGGTTTGTGGCTTTTTAGAAGGCTAATCACTGTCCGCATCTCCCCCTCTTCCACACACACTCACTACAGAAAAAGCTTCCTCTGACGGCGCTGTCCCAGGCCATGGTGGACGGTGGAAACCAGCTCGGAGAAGACTCGCTGATAGGGTGAGTGAGCGGCCGATTGACACGCCAGACAGCCAATCATCGCTCCTCGGCAACCGTTGCTATATGGAGCAGATGCACCCCAGAGAGAGTGAAATATGAGGCCATGCCTTCAGGACAAGCAGCCTGCCCTGTTTTATTTTCTGGTGACGGGGCTTTCAATAGTTTCTTACTTGAGGATCAGATCAGTAACTGTCTTGTGTCAGAAGACTGAAACTGACTGACCGAAGAAAGAGGATCTGTAACTTGAATTAATGATTGTTTCTCCTTTTCAGAATCGTGTATTTTCAGATCTCTATTTGTTATTTGACAGGTCATGGCTCTTAATCCCATTGTTCACAGGAATCATTAACAATAGCACAGCTTTAACATGAGTACAAATAAGATTTAACGTTACAGTTTCTTACATGTAGACAGAAGTAAAACTGAGGGCAGTGCAGTGGTTAGCACCATCGCCTCACAGCAAGAAGGTTCAAACCCGGCCGCCCAGGGTGTTTTCTGGTGGAGTTTGCATGTTCTGCCCATGTCTGTGTGGGTTTTCATGTGGGTGCTCTGGTTTCCTTCCACAGTCCAAAGACATGCATGTTAGATGAAGTAGAGACTCTAAATCACCCCTAAGTGTAAATATGTTGTCCTGTGATGGACTGGCAACCTGTCCTGGGTGTTTACCCGACTTCTGCACAATGTATGCTGGGACAGGCTCCAACCCTCCTGCCACCCTGATTAGGATAAACAGTAAATGGAAAATGAATGAATGAAGAAGTATCACTGTAAAAATCTGTGTAAATTTAAAAAAAACCAGCAGCTCATTTAAAAGTTACCCAATGTAAAAGTTGCTGGGTTACTTTTTAGAAACAGTAACTTTCTTAGATGTGATCTTTTCCATGTAATCCTGAAAGCAGAGTACAAAGTTGAAACTAGGCTCTTTAACTGGAAATTTGGAAATTACAAAAAAAGTGCACCAACCAAGTAAAGCCAGATTACTTTTCTCTTCTTTCCTGTCTTACTATACGCCGTGAAAGGCTCCACAGTCCAGTTTCTGATGCTTATGGAGAGCCTGCATATTGTAACTAAGTACATTACTTCAGCAAACATGCACTTGGGTAAAAGTAAAAAGACTGACTTTCAAAAGCTACTCAATTACAATAACGTGAGTAACTGTAATTATTATCTCCATCCATGCATCTAGAACACATTAAAATAACAACAGATACAGATATGTGGAAAAACATACCTGATGATGGATTTAGGATTGTACGGTAAAATGGGAAGTTGGTTCGTGCACACATGACTGCACTTTGATCTTGTAACTGGACCAGAAAGTGACAAATGAAATAATTAGTGCTCCAAACAACACCTACCAATTTCACAGCCCAGATTTCACTGTGACTGGGTGAAACAGCATCATGACACACATGAAAGAGGACCAGACAGATGCAGTGGAGGATCTAGAAAGTGAATGTGTCTCCAAAAAAACAAAGAAAAAAACCTCCACGGCAACGATGCGTCTGTCTGGAAATAATGAGGAAGGGAAAGTACGCCAGTCAGCCTGCTAGTAAATGCGATGCATGCACGGCAAATGTCAGCAGCGATGATGAATGCTTTTCTGTTTTTCAAGGCTGAGGGGTGACAATGCTGGAGAAACTGTTGGCCAGTCACCCTGATTCATGACTTAGGCCAAACACAGAAAAGCGAAAAGTATGTCACTAGGCTACTGCAGGCTCCTGGCTTAGGACAGATAGTTATGGTAGCACTACACTGGCCTGATTGTGGTGATTGATTGGTGATAGCGGAATTAATTGGAAGCACAGATTGCGATCCATCTGACAAAATTACATTTTGTCAGGAAGACAATGTGTGATTACACTTTGGATGCATTGGACTTCTCATCTACTGCTGCTGATGTGATAATGAGGGGTAAAAGTGATTGTGTTATTTTTGCACTCTTCTCCCTCCTCGTCCTGATGTGTGTGCGTGTGTGTTGACAGGAAGATGATGGAAGTGTGTGGGGAGGCAGAGAATCGTCTGGCTTCGGAGCTGATGCAGCACGAGCTGCAGCTAGAGAAGGACGTCTTGGATCCCCTCAACCAGCTAGCAGAGGTCAGAAACCTCTCACCTTCTGGGCAAAAAAAGCAGTTGAACACAAATTAAATATTTAAAACCACTCTCAGAGCGCTTGGCTCATTTTTGGGTGCAGTCCCACGTATGGTTTGTTTTCTTTGGGCTGAACCGTAGTGGAAAAGGTGACTTGGTTCCATTTTTGTGTCTGGTTCGTTTAGGTTCACAGTGCCCAATTACAAGCAAACCAGAGCTTATAAGAAATCACATGGACTCACAAGAACCTCATTTATTTGGCAGATTTTTGGTAATCTGTCATCCGATGAGGTTAGAGATTTTAGAAGAGGAGTTGGGGTCAAAGGATAACCAGTTCCAGTCCCTGTAGCTAAGCATGATGGACTTGTCTGCACTCTTTGCCATAATTTTCTTCTCACCAGTTAAGAGCACAGGACGAAATAGCTGAATAGGTTATTAATGGCCGGTTACCATAGCTACCAGCTGGCTATTCCGTGTCAATATTCGTCTTGTACACACCTAAAACCTTGTTTCGTTTCCATAGTTGCATTGTTTCCCACAGTTGTTGGTCACTCCTAACAAGCCGTGCAACAGTTCGCTTGTAAAAGGATTAAGACCATTTTCAGGTATCTTGGTGCTCTTATTTGGGTTTGCATGGCTGTGTTGTCAGAAAATATACAATCAGCATAAAATCAGAATAAATATGACTTTTTGTATCCAAGAGCTTTCTGATTGGATTTTTTTATTTATCTTGGCCTGGTTGGAAGCTCCTTTTTTCTCCTACTTTTTATGGTGAAGTGTTCTCACTTGCCTCAAAGCTGAAGTAAAGGAGTTAAAGCTCCAAAAATGCTTCATGTTACCACATCCTTAGATTTCAAAGGATGTTTTTACTTGGGAGGCTGTTGACATAACCATTGACATAGGCTTGCAGTTAAAAAGAAAGGCATAATCAATGTCTGGTAAATCAAAATCTAAGGATCTAGGATAGTCATTCTAACATCCTAACAGACCGTGCAGAGATACGGTCTGTTAGGCTGTAATTTCTCAGGCTGTGTTGGTTTGATGTGTGCTGTGGGTCTCATTTATTTAGGTGGACATTCCAAACATCCTGAAGCAGAGGAAACAGCTGGCCAAACTGGTGCTGGACTATGATTCTGCCAGAGCGAGGTCTGTCCATCCACAGCTCACTCTGTCTCATCACACATTACCCATGCGTGTCACATTTTCATTGCATGACTGATGATGCGTCCTGAGAGCCCTGGTAAACAAAGGAACAGAGAAGTAAAATTTGAAAAACAAAACTGAAACTTTCTGTTAGATCGCTTCACACGGGTTCACCTGAGTTTTGCAATGTGTTTCTGCATCCCAGGGGTCTCACGCTTGGGCCTCATCCTAACGTCCGATATGTGCTTGTCTCTCCGATCTCAGATGGTTGCAGGCAACCAAGTCGATAATCTCAGGAACAAACACTCACGCACTGACGGCCAAGGCTGACCTGCTCAAGGAGGAGGTGGATGAGGCCATGAACAAAGTGGAGCTGTGCAAGGTAACAGGCATGACTGTAGAAGACTCTGACTCGACCTTTACATTACATTAGATCTCTTTAACCATAGGGCTCCATTGGGCAACACGTCTGCTGCTGGAGAGCGTTTCCTATATAATCAATCAAAGGTGCTACACTGATCACACGCAGCCTGTGTCTGACCTCTGTTTTTACACAGCTGGTCTATTTTTGCTTTTCCCCCTCTCCGTACAGATAGAAAAGGTAAAAACTACATAGAACTGTATAATAAACTAGTGCAATCCACTCAAATATGATTAAAGTGATGCTTCATTGTACCAAAGGCAATGCCATGCAGCAGTTATGATTATGGTTATTTTTTCTCAGCAGTAGGAGCCAATTTGTTCCCACAATTCTATCATTCAGCTTCAGATTTGTTTGAAGCAAACTTATCAAGTTATCTATGTAATGCTAATAGACAATAGACAACAACTGAGTAGGATCACATGCAACACAAAGCAGATAATTAGAAAAAGAACTGATCTATCATGCCCATTGGCGCTCCACGGTGGGACAGTTGCCTCGTTGTTGTCGTTTTTATCAAGTTGACAGGAGGCCATACTATGAGTCATATATTGGATAGGAATGTGAAGGCCAGAGGTTGTTCATGGCGTCCCTGGACTGAGCAGGGAAAACCGGAAATCGGTCCGGCAAGGATTTTAAATTGGGGACATCAAGGACCAAAGCAACAAGGGGACATTCCAAGACCAGACCCTTGGGTGCTCTTTGTCAGCTTGTTGACGCACACAAAGGACTAAAAACGCCCTGTCAGCTCTGTGTGTGTGTGTGGTGTGTGTATACATGTGTGAGTGCATCCATTAAGCTGAGTCAGTGGTGTGTGTGTGTGTCTGTGTGAGTGTGAGTGTGCGTGTGTGTGTGTGTGTAGTGTTGCGTGATGTGTCAGGTTTTCTGTCCAGGAAGCCCAGAGCCTCGTGTTTCCCGTTGGCCAGCTCTCCCCTCCCGATCCCGTCAACTCCTGCCAACAACAGGAGGATTTATGACTCAGAGTGTGTGTGTGTGTGTCTGTGTCTGTGTGTGTGTATGCACGGCCCAGAGGCTTAGCTGACCGCTGACGCCTACCTTTCTGCTACCTGAAATACCCATTCATTTGATAGATCACTGTGTGATGGAGGCAGATTAGATCCTCATTAGATTGTTAATGGTTGACTGCAGCAACACAACACTTGACCCCTGTTTGTCAGTGAGCTAATGAGGCATGTTGCCGCACTGAAATGTTCCTTGTCATCTGTCATTCCTCTTCCAATTTCGTGTTTTGCTTTGCAGGACCAACTTGCTGCAGACATGTACAATTTCTTCTCAAAGGAAGGGGACTATGCCCGCTACTACGTAATGGTGAGTGCAGCGTGTCGCGCTCTGTCTACAAGCTGCAAGTGTGTTTTGCGTGCTGTTTCGTGGGAATGCTCACAGCTGCAGATTAACTGGGGAACAGAGAACTGGCCAACCATTTTATTTACTTTGCTGTCTTTTATTGCCTCTCTCTCTCTTTCTCTCTCTCTCTCTGTGTTTTGTTCTGTTTCTAGCTCTTAGAAGCTCAAGCTGATTACCACAGAAAATCTCTCACTGTTCTGGAGAGTGTCTTGCCAGCTATCCAGGCTCAACAAGGTAAAGTACAAGCGAAAATACTTTTACACACACACACACACACACACACATTCACCTGAAAACAGCACAGCACCGTCTGCCCCCCTTCCCCTTACCTTTTTACAACAAGGCAATATGCAGCACACCACACTAGACCCATATATTTTTCTGCAGAATGCACACATCATAAAACATTTTTTTTTCTCCATTGACAACTGGCTTGGTTCAAGTGTTGTTTACTGCCCCACAAAATGTTTACTGTGTCCCCATGAATCCTGGGTGGCTCATAAAGGGTTAACTGAGCATGGCACAGGCGCTCTTGTCCGTCAATAACAGCTAGAGGTTATTATGTTCTGGGCTTTGACTCATCGGAGGAAAATATTAGCTGCGTCCATGGTGCTGGTTGTGGCATTACAACACCAGCCGGTTCTACACTCGATCATCTTTTTATTTTTTTGTTTTTTTATTTTTTCCCAAAACTAATTTATCCGGGGAAATGTGACTGAGAGCACATGCTCCTTTTCAGAAACACTTTGCCTCACACACATTTCACACCTGGGAGCTGCTGAGTAAAACCACACACTTGTTTGACACTGAGCAGCTCCACAGGAGTAGCCGGGGGTTAAAGGACCATCCGGGCCTTATTTTAACTTGTTGTCAGCAGATGTGATTGGTTGCCTAAGTGTGTACACAATATGCTTTGGTAGCCTAGAAGTTGAGACTAACCCCAATTCATTCCCATTCATGTTCAAAAAAATGTGAAAAACTGCTCTGTTACATATAGTTAATTAAATCTTGTCAGTACTTGATTGGCTTGTACTTTCACAAAAATTACCGTGAATCCGTTAAAATTTGCGCACTTGAAAGGAGCTATTTTTCCAGGCACATTCAGATTCTGGTTAGCAGCTCTCTTCTGTTTTGTTGTGAGTGGCTGTGATTGACCTAAGCAGAACGGAGGTCAACGATTGGCTGAAAGTTGCCCAGAACAAGGAAGCGCGTTGCTTTGATATAAATGAAAAACAGAGGGAGCGCTTGATATTCAGCCCATTATACAGCTGAACTTAGCAGCTAGCTCCAGCTAGGACAACAAGGGGACCCAAAAGCCTGTTTGTGCATCAAATTGAGAACTCATTTGGTATAAATGGGCCAATTTTAAGTGATTGTGATAGAGTAAAACATTCATTTTAGCAGACATACACACCAGCAAAATATTCACAAGATGGAATTACCTGTGTGGCAACGTTCATGGAGCAGGTTTTTACACTCTCTGAACACAAATGTGAGTGAATTTAGGTAGCCTTGATTTCTGAGATACCAAAGCATCTTCTGTATACACTTAGGCAACCGATAGGATCATGTCTGTTGGTGAGAAGTCATAATAGGAACAGTGCAGTCCTTTAAAGGCTTTGTTCAGTGGCACCTTGACAAGTAGTTGCTAAGGGAGGAGAATGTGTTTCTTATTCATTGTTCCAGCTGGCCTGAGGATTTGAACCAGTTACCTTTCGGTCATAGCTCAGTTCTGTTTTTCTAACCTCTAGGCTGCCGCTTTCCTGATCTTTGTTGTGGTTGAATACCACAAATGGGCCACAGATATTGTCCTCGAGCAAATCATTAAGAAATCATCTTTTGTTTTTTTGTTTTTTGTTTTTTTTTTCTGCTTGGCTTTCCACGCCACAGTTATGTATTTTTCTCTTTCACCCACCTAAAGTCTCCTCTTCAAGCTCACACTCGCTCCCATTTTGGTCTCTGTCTCTGTGGTCGTAAAGTCATGTCTTGTTCTTGGGGCTTGTTTGTCTGCAGTAAACACATGTGGTCCAAACCAGACGAGCCTGGGCTCCCAGCATGTGGCGATGACTCACGTACTCCACACACACACCCACTCTTCTCACATCACACCCACCTGGGCTTTGCAGCACCCCCCTCCTCCACACACTCACATACTCACACTCCCCTCACCTCCCTCACTCATGAGCTCTCACATAAACGCAGAAAGAAAGCCGAACAGTCTTGTTGCTCCTGCCGGCTGGAAGCATGTGGTTATTATTTGACGGCACCCTGTAGGGGGAGTGAGGACCGGCCCGAGGGAGAGTTCCTGACCCAGATATCTGCCATCCAGACTAGCAGAACTGCTTTCTCACTGCATACCGGCATGACACACTGGTCACACGCATAACTTGCCGCAGTTAATGCCTTATTACAAGGCTTATTTCAAGTCCCTCCAGATTTGAGATGATAATTAAATTACAAGTCTGAAAAGATCGCATTTCAGTGGCCGTGCGCTCTCTTTGTCGCTCTCTCTTTCTGTCTCTCATCACTAATTGGTCCCTCTGCTTCCAGACTCGTGGACGGAGAAACCAGCGTTCGGCACAGCGCTGGACGAACACCTGAAGAGAAGCAGCAGAGAGATCGCCCTGCCCATCGAGGCCTGCGTCATGATGCTGCTGGAGACTGGCATGAAGGAGGAGGTAACTGTGTGGAGGTTAAGGCAGAGGGAGAAATGTAGGACAGGGGTTTCAAAGGATGGACAGATTTTCACTGCAGGAGGAGGGAAACCGGTTTTATCCAGATCATCCAGTGTGGTGCTTTTGTTGGGGTTGTAATGAGAGATCTCTGGGGTGGAGGGTCACAGAAAAGGTTTGATTCAGTCAAGTTGGATGTGTGAAAAAAGTGACAGCGGGTTCACACACCTTTTTTTGTCTTTTTAGTAGGCAGTCCCAGGTAAAAAGCCCTGTGTAAAAGCTGCTTGCTTGGTGGAAAAGTCTTATAAGGTGTGTGCACAGTAACAAAATAGCCTGGTGACCTATTGAAACTGGGTTTAGCCTGGAGGATCACAAACTAGGAAAGCAGCTTTTATGTTTACTTTGAAAATGAAACCAGCCATTTGCATCTTATATGCGTGTTTAAGTGTAGTTGTGTGTTTTTGGCATTTATGACTTTTGTTATCTTTGTCATCAGTGGAGAAACAAGCGGAGTGTACCCTGATTTAACTGGACAAGCAAGGCAGCACATCAAACAATAAACTAGATGAAATTACAATTTACCTCTCATGCGTCCAGTTAGCTGCATTTACTGGGATTTATGTGCATGCATGTTTCAACAATGGGGGCTCAGTCACTCGTAGACATAAAGTATTTTAAGGCCGTTTTTAAAATAGCTGCAGAACGTTTCCACAAATGCAACACAGTTGGTGGAAAACTGCAGATATTTAAGCATCTTTTTTACAGTGGAAAACCAGGGCAGACTACCAGTTAATAAAAAACGCCTTTAACCTCTTTGTCCTGTGGTCCTTGTCGTGGTCTCATCCCCAACACAGTTATAATTCTGCTAGATACAATTTTGTGAAGCTGAAGTTCAACATTAAATGGTAAAACTTCATATTAGCAGTCAAGATTTAAGAGTGGTAACAAATCTGACTCCAAACCAACTCCCCCAACGACATTTGATAACAGCAAATAAGATCTTCCCCCAATTTGCTCCGCTTACGAAACTTGATTGTTGTTTAGTTTGGTTTTGTGCGTTTCTCTTGCCACATAAGAGTCGCTGGTGTAGTTCGGTAAAAGTCAAACGGAGACGCGGCTGCAATTACTGTCTCCACCGGCCATCGGCGTAATTGAAACCAAGCTTTGACGTGTTTGTTCACATGAGCATCTTCAGACTCAAGGAGGTGGGCGGACAGACGAGCAGTAAACAGAGGAAAATCCTGGTTTGATTTCCGTAATGCCGCTCCCACATCCCGAGAAAGTGTCAGCCATTATGCTGCAATGACGATTTATGGCGTGTTTATGTGTTGTCCCCTCCCCTCAACAAATTTAGAATACAATGGAATCTACTTGTCTCCTGCCCATAAATCAGATGCCGCATGTGTGTGTGTGCGTGCTTGTTTGCGTCCATGTGTATGTGTGCATATATGTGTGTTTGTGTGTGAAAGAGAGCAAGTTTTAATTGCACGCCGTATTATTTCTCACCCCATTCATTCCCTGTTGAGCCCAGTCAGTGCCATTATGGTGTGAAGACAGGCTTTGTTTTTGTGTGAAAATAGAGCGTGCGCGCTCTCTGTGAGTGGCGGGTGTGTTTGTTTGCCCGTTAATGTGTTTTAAGGTTTCATTATGTGCAATGAAATGGTAGAGTGAATGCAGTGTATTTGTATAAGAGTCTGTGAGGGAGTGTTAGAGAAAGTGTGTGTGTGTGTGTGTGTAAACTAAGGTTTGTCTGTGTGATGGATCACGGGGTCTTGTGTTGCCCATTGAAATCCTGCATGTGTTTTTACTGTTGTAGTTGTTTGCTGGCTATGTGCCTGTGGCTTATCTATGTGTGTGTGTGTGTCTCAGGGTCTATTCAGGATCGCCGCAGGAGCGTCCAAGCTGAAGAAGCTCAAAGCTGCTCTGGACTGTTCCACTTCACAACTGGAAGAGTTCTACTCCGACCCCCACGCCGTCGCTGGTACGTCCCGAACCGGCACCGCATGGAGAATCCATCGCAACAAACACACACACACATGCAAACACACCCTTGTTGCTGAGTGGCTAAACAAACACTTGTCAAGAAATAGCTTTTATATATCCACAAGACTTTGATGAGGAAATAGCCCTATTCATACAGAGATGTTACTTAAGGTACTTGAAAACCATACAATTTGTATCACAGTACATTTCAGTACACCGAGGAGTAGTCTGAAAATGAATAAAGGAAATTCAAAATACAAACTCCTGCTTAACACCTCAGAAGAATAATCAAATATATAACATAAAAATTGTGTGCCATACTGACTGAAAAATGTGTTAAAACAGAGTTAGCACAATGCAGTTTCTTAACACAGCCCACTAAAATGTAGATGTTGTAACATCATAAGAAGATGGAAGTGGATAAACAATACATATCGATACAAGGATACTGTGTTGTGTATTACAATATTATTTTTCAAAATTATATCTCAGTACTACCTTTTTTTGTTTTTTGCAGAGCGACAGTTGAAACAGAGAGTTATTGTGTTGCCATGTCACCTCAGAATTCACACGGCAACACGACTGCAAAAGCATAGTTGGTTTCCTGCCAGAATATCTGAAAGAGAAATAAACTTATCAGTCCCAGGGAATCAGGGAATGTCCTTCCCTGATTGTATCTAGCAATCTGTCAGTCAGAATTATTTGTATAACATGTTTCGTACAAACAGATGTACCACAAAGTGCTTCACACAATAAAAAGAACATAATGAAAACAGGAAATTATGATAAATCACACAAGACAAGGGTATTAAAAAAAATAAAATGAATAAAAAATAGCCAAGCTGTTTGGTGCAAAGCAGGAAACTTTTTTGCCCTTAGGCTACAGGAGCTGACAAGCTCCATAACTCACCACTACTTTTGACAGTATACCAGACAGTTTGACTTCCAGAATAAAATATTACCCCTAAATGATGACTCCCTGCCAAAGCGGCTGACAGAGATGAAAAACTTGTGGTCATACTTGTTAACTTTGAGAGTCCAGAAATAGATTTTCAGAAGTGGGGTTGAGGATGTTGAATCAGTGTAACTTACTGTATTTGAAAAGTATAAATCTAAAAAACACAGACAGCATCATTTCACCATTTAGGGCCTTCTTAATAATAAAAAAAGCCCAGAATTAATCTTGTACATGCCTGCAATGAATTAAAATTACAGTAATTTACATGTGACAAATGGGAGCAGATGCTAAACAAATAGCAGTTGTTTGTTTACTGATTTACATAAAAGCCTGTTTGATCTCACACTGCTGTCTGTAACCTCCCAGGACCTTAAACATGACGCTGTTTTGTCTAAATCAAATCATGTGTTAGCCTGAATGTGAGATTCTCTCATTAGCTTGCAATGTTTTCACTGAAAACACCAACAAGGTAACCATGGATACTGCAATTTTTTGGTATAATTTTGTTGTATTTTATTGAACATTTGGCATCAGCAGTGATAGTACTGGACTGAGATTTTTTGTGTTACTGTTTCAAGTATTTACTAAATATGGTAAATGGGAAGATTTTGAAATTTGATCAAAATGTCTTAGAAAGTGGGGAGAAATGAGACTGTGGGAGAAACACCAGGAGAAGGTGAAAATGTGGAGTCTCCCAGGAAAATCATGAGGGTTGGCAAGTATCCTTGAATTTGACTTGTAAAACGTTGTGTTTTCAGGGGCTCTGAAGTCGTATCTGAGGGAACTCCCTGAACCTCTGATGACCTTCCAGCTTTATGATGAATGGATCCAGGCATCCAGGCAAGGCTCATAACATTATTAACGGGAATCAAACGCCGCAACCTTGGATTAAAAAAAAAAAAGCGAGAGAGAGAGGAGATGAAAGGAGATATTTTTAGTCCAGTCAGTCATCTGGAAATTGGACGAGTACCGTGCTCGGCTTTCAAACCTCGTCTTCTTTCTCTCTCCAGTGTGTCAGATCCAGACAAGAGACTTCAGGCCCTCTGGGTCGTGTGTGATCAGCTACCAAAGAACAACAAAAACAACCTGAGGTGAGCCACTGCTGCGCCATCTTCCACATTCCTGAAAACACAGAACGTCTTGCATTTAGGACTTTATTGTGCATATAGTTCATCGAATAATTTAGAAAGCAATGTTCCTGTTTTGCCTGTTGTACAAGGCTGGATTCATTCATGCTTGTGTGCTGTCATGCAGGTATCTGGTGAAGTTTCTGGCCAAACTGGCTCAGGAAAGCGAGGTCAACAAAATGACTCCCAGCAACATCGCCATTGTCCTGGGACCCAACCTGCTCTGGGCCAAGACGGAGGGGTGAGGGAGGGGTCGGAGCGGGAGGGAAAGAAAGACAGGAGGAAGCAGAGATCATGTGGGAGGAGAGAGATGCATTTTACTTGGTAGTTGCTGTATATAGCAAAGAAAAAGTAACCATCCTTGTGAGCTGTGATCCCAGTCTAAACAAAGAGAGAAGGGCCATAGATTGGAGCTCTTCTCATGATAGTCTGTTATTTCAGTTTATTTTTTGCTCTCATTATGTTGGAAACCATCTCATTTTCACCCATTTGTGTGTGTGTGTGTGTGTGTGTGTGTGTGTGTGTGTGTACGCCCAGGAGTCTTGCTGAGATGGCTGCAGCTACCTCTGTGCACGTGGTGACCATCATAGAGCCCATCATCCAGCACGCAGACTGGTTCTTCCCCGAGGGTAGGTTCCTTCACGTGGCTCCGGCGGTTTGTCAGCTTGATGCTTGTCAGTAATTTGTTCAGTCACACACAGATGAAGGAAAGCTTGCACAATAGATGTCAAATCTTTCTATGGATTCAGCTGGTGTGGAAGCTCCGTAGAGATTCCGCTGAAGTGTCTGGACTGGACTGGATTTATCCTGGGGTGCAATCACACCTACAGTTTGTTGTCTTTGGTCTGGACCATAATGCAGACGTTTACTCTGTGGCATTTTTGTGTTTGGTTTGTCTGGCCTCACGCCGCTCAATTACAAGTAAACCAAGGCCAGTAAACAAAGGTCACATGGACAGCAGTAAGGACTTGGGTTTGATTCCCAGCCATTTCTCTGTGGAGTTTTGATTCATCGCCCTTTGCTGAATGTCATCCCCTCTTTCCTGTCTATTTCTACTGTCAAATAAAGCAGAAATGCCAAAAAAAAAATCTTAAAAAAAGAAAGAAAGAATAAGCCTCTAAAGAGAATGGCTGAATGAATGGATGGCATTCCTACCATTCCATAAAAGTTCAGAACACATTTAGTAAATATGAAACTGTGGCTTGACTTTCTTACCCTCAGTTCATTTGTATTGTAGGCTTTCCAATCATGAGTAACTGCTGGCTATCAGATGTCAACTTCTGTCTTCTTACACCCTTAAAACCTTGTGTTTTGGGGTTGCCTCCTGTATGTAGTTCAGATTATGAACCGCCTAATGAGCCGCGACACATTTCACTTACAAGAAGACCACATGGCCTAGTGGTGAACTAGACTGTCAAATGTCAGGAAGAGCCATGCATCTGGTCAAAGTGTCTTTGAGCACGACTCTGAAATACTACCTGCTCAATAAACGTGCATTGCTCTGGGTGAGAGCAAAAAAAACGGAGGCCCACACTTGATAAACACCATGACACACCCACTGAGATTGTATTGGTAAATGTTGCTTCCTCTCTTGTCTTTCTGCAGAGGTGGACTTCAACGTGTCTGGCATGTTTGCGATGCCCACGCCGCCCTCCAACCACAACAATCACCTAGACTATGACTCCGGCACCATCGAGAGAAAGAGGCCTGGCAGCATGGTGGGACCGGAGAACGACGCGTCCCGCAAAGAAAGGTAACCAACCTGCAGCCCCTCAATGCTGCAACCTCCTAAAGTGCCTCATTACCACTGATTTCTTTCCTCCATTGCTCCATTCCTCCAAGAACAAGCCATGGACTTCATACACAGATGACGGACCTCAATGGTTGAAATATAGACTTACTTACTCCACTGATCGCTTCTGAAATGATTCTGCCTAATCTAACCAAATCAATAATGAATTTGCATGTGTATTATGTGATTTATCAAGTGTTGCTTCCTTGCTTCCTGCAGTTAATTTTTGTAAAATTTGAGCGAATCCCTTAATATCCTAACAATTTTGGTGCACTTCTCTCTGTGTGCTCTGGGGTTGTGGTGATCCTCTGTCCTGGGTTAATCTTTGGGTTTCTGATCACAGCTGTGGTGTTTTTTTCTTTCTCCTTCACTGTCTCCCCCCTGTCCCTCTGTAGCACCCCTAACAAGCACTCGGACCACACCCTCCGTAGAGGCAGTAACACCTTAGGTAGAAAGCAGCACACTTCACCTGC
>OMKZ01004451.1:9312-30270 GCA_900302535.1 Neoniphon sammara
TTAAAGTCAGTTAATATCACACTGCCACAATAATAGTGCCTGCCTAGCAAGTAGGCCTATGAATGATTAGTCAATTAATTGATTAGTCAATCGACAGAACATTAACCAATTATAATAATAATAATAATAATAATAATAATAATAATAATAATAATAATAATAATCATTGTTTAAGAGTAGAAATACCCAACATTTGAAATGAAATGAAATGAAAATACTCATTAGTTGCAGCCCTAATATGTAAGAAATCGGTTCTCCTGTTGACCTGCCACTTTATTATCCCTTTAGGAGCTGAATGAAAACCAGTCAACACCTAAGAAAGAGAAGCAGGAGTGGCTGTCCAAGCAGAAGGAAAACTTCCAGCACTTCCAGGCAGAGGAGGAGGCCAACCTGCAGCGCAGACAGAGGCAGTACCTTGAACTGGAGTGCCGCAGGTTCAAAAGGAGGATCCTGATTGCTCGCCACAACATTGAACAAGACTTAGTGCGCGAGGTCAGTTCTTTCTCCTCCACAGTTTGCTAAACTCAGTTTGTGTTTAGATAGTAGTTGCTTTATATTGTTGCTGAAAACTCACAAAATTCTATATTTCTGATCAAAAGCAATATCTTCTGACACTGTATAGACTGTTATTGATTCTTAGCATTTGTTCTTATACATTAAAAATTTATTGGAAATGTTTTTTTATCCAGTCCTTCCAGTTTCAGTAGAGCATAAGTATTGGAGCAAATTACCCTGTCCATGCATGACCTGAAGGGTGGCTGGAGAGGGTGGTTGGCTTGGCTGTGTATGTTAGCTTTGACCCTTGAGGCTAGAGTTATTCATGTATATCCCATATATCCCATGTATGTATATCCCTCTACAGGACTGAATTTATTATGCTCCCGAAATTCCAGTGAGAGCATGCAGTTAATATCCTGCAGAGCATCTCAGAGGAAGATCTAAAAAAAATTGCAGTACTGATGAGTCTTAAATGCTATAAAGAACTACTTAGAGCCTCACTGATTTATTGGTTTTGCCAATAAAGACTCATTCAAAGAGTCAGATGTTGGTGCTGATTATGGTCAGTAATGCTGTTTGTTGTTGAATAAGAAAGTGTTCACATAAGCTTTCTTTCAGTATTTGCTTGGAGCACTTTTGCACTATGTGCTCTACATGGAAATGTTGTCTAGAAGAAAACAAGGTTGCTGCTGTACAAGCATGAAGTGAACATTTCATTCTATGTGTATGTTACGGTAGCATGACTTTTCTGTGATTAATTAAGAAGTGACCCCCATGGGGTCAAACCTAAAGGGATCCTCCAGGAACCTGCCATTTTGAAAGAAAAGGTTCCTGGAGACACCTTTTGATGTTATCAATGTAGCACAAACAAAAGGTTCTACCAGGTGGGTTCCTGGAGGCCACCTAAAAGGTTCCAACACTGTTTCATTTTAATGAACCCCTAAAGGAGCCTCTGGGAACCTTTAATTTTTAGAGTACACATTATTTTATCTATATCTATCAAAGTATTCTATCAAATTATTTCATCAACATCCTGGTACTTACCAGTTCTAGCTTTTCAGTTGTAATTAGTAGGTTTGTTCATATATCTGAATTTAGTCAGTGATTTTTTTTAATATAGTTCAGTATAGCCTCAGGTACTACTGTTTGGTGCTCCTGGTGCAGTCCTCATGTCTAGAAGTTTTTTTAATCACTCATTGGTATGTAGAAAATCTCTGTAAGTTCTGAGTGAACGCCTTGACCTTTAATGAGTGTCAGTAACTGTCATGACAACCAAGGTCACTGAGAGGACACAGCAATGCTCTTGGAATGACTGTTCACCAAAATGTGTGATGTGTCACTTTGGGGACTTGTTAGAGGAAATTGTGAAAAATTGTGAAGAGTTGTGTCTGGCAGCGTCGACAGTTGGCATTTACCAAGACACAGGATTTGTATCAGACCAGACAGGCAGCACCACCCGCCACCTAATCTAAATGTTACAGGGTTGAGTGTGTGATTGCAGCCATGCCACTGGGGATCAACTGGGCAGCTCCATCACAGATGTATTATTGAGTTTGGCCTATGACACCGCACATCCCAGAACCACACCTGTCCATACCCACTCTCAACACAAAGTACAGCTTAAGCCGCCTATGCTACCATATACCAACGCTCAGGCTTATCTATAGTTCGAAACATTACTCAGCAATTTCTGTTTTTTTCTCAATTTCAGCAACAATGAGCTAAGAGAACAGCTGACCCTTCTAGCATCGAACCGCCTACTCAGATGCATACAAAGAGCTAAGAATAGGGTATCACTCACCCCAATTACATATCTATATCATTGTTTGATATGTAACTTCGGGCCCAGTCATAAGAGATAGTTATTGGTTTCCATGTTTTCTACAGTATGTCTTATTCATTAGGCAGATTTTGGACCTCAACTCAGATGCTTTTTTAGCTAGAGCAAGCATGTCACTAACAATTAATGTGTCAGCTGCAACTGACAACTAAAAGCTTACATGCCAACAAAACATTTTAATGCCAATATACCGGTAGCCATGCTGCCACCATACACTGTGCCAAGAGACACGCTGTAATCCAAAAAGAATTTAGATCAATTACACTATCATCACACTGCTGACTACATTTGTCACACATTGATGTTACTATAAAATGATGTTGAGTTTGCTACTTCTTTAATTGTTCATTTTAATTTTAATGTTTAATTTGAAGGGCTGTGGAAGTGACTGAAAGCAGAGCTGTGCAGTTTGGTCATGTTATGAGAAATTCCAGAAAAAATATACTATTTTACCTTTCACTGGCTATGTTTACTTGCATGGAGTACCCCAGCTTTTGGTCATACTCCAATCTAAGTTATACATGCGCCTTACACACTGATTATCCCTGTAAACCAAGAAAATAAATATTCCTGTCTACCTGTGGTGTGCTGTCTGCAGCTAAAATGATCCACAAGCAAAATGTATTAAAGATGTGGGCTGCAGCTACACCCTCCCTCTTTGAACATTTGTAGATTAACACTCATTCATAGGAAATGAATTTTAGTCAGTAACCTTTAGTCAGTAAAAGGTATGGTCAAAAGTGACTTTACTCAGCTTTAAATTACTTTACCCCACTACGGCTGATCTGTTCAACTAAAATTAAGGCGGACTCACAACAACTACCATTTTTCTAACAAGTATTAAAAATTAATATTCATAGGTAAATGAGTATGTCTCCTTTTGTCAAATATTTATGTTGTGACTAGAATCAGAAAGACAAATAAATTACATTCCACTACCCTAACACCGAGTGAATGATCACAAGAACATATCAGTTTGTATTATTTTCCAGAAATTATGCTCACAGGTGTTTGTATTTCATTAACTTAAAGATTTTTCTCTTTTAATATTTTCTCCTCTATTATTTTTGGGTTATTACACTCGCTTTGTCTTTTTGTCCTTCCATATTTTCTTATTTAGGAGCTAAACAAGCGTCAGACCCAGAAGGACTTGGAGCATGCCATGCTTTTACGGCACCATGAGTCCATGCAGGAGCTGGAGTTTCGCCAGCTCAACACCATCCAAAAGATGAGGGGGGAGCTGATCCGCCTGCAGCACCAGACAGAGCTCACGAACCAGCAGGAATACAATAAGAGGAGGGAGAGAGAACTCCGTCGTAAGCACGGTTTGGAGGTTCGCCAGCAGCCCAGGAGCCTTAAGGTGAGAACTCAGCTTAAATTCTGATGGCAAGCGCTGAATGCAGAACTGCTATAAATAGCACTAAAATGTGTCCTCATGTTGCATTTACATGGAATGATGTAGATTAGAGACAGGAAAAACAGGCAAGGGAGTAGGGCGGCACAACAAAACAAGCATGTTATCTTGTTGCTATGATGGTGTGTTTTTTCTTACTATTGTAAAAAAATGTTTTTAATGAAAATATTTTCAGCCTTGTGTGTCTGTGTTTACTCTGTTTACCCAAGGGGATCATTAAATTATTCTGATTCTGATTCTGATTACTAGAATGTTTACAAGAATTTTAATGAAAATGTGTTGCTGTCTGAAAACTTAAACTGGTAATCAGAAAAAAAATAAGTTCCCAATTAAGACAATCAAAATCACAATAACCATAACAGTTTGGACTTAATTGGGATAATGGGGTTCCATTTCAGTCCTGTTTCATGTTTGCTCTAAAATGTAAATGAATTTGTCATGCTACATTTCTCCCCCACACTTATGCCATATGACAGTCCAAAGAGCTACAGATCAAGAAGCAGTTCCAGGACACCTGTAAGATCCAGACCCGGCAGTATAAGGCACTGAGAAACCATCTACTAGAGAGCACACCAAAGTCAGACCACAAGGCTGTCCTGAAGCGTCTGAAGCAGGAGCAGCACCGTAAACTTGCCATATTGGCAGAGCAGTATGACCACTCCATCAATGAGATGCTCTCCACTCAGGCGGTAAGTCTGGGAATCTCAGGAATGCAGAATCTCAGAGCTGTGAAGTATGGACATGAAGGTGCCAAAATTAGCTGACTTCAAAGGATGTGTCCTAACCAGTTATGATTGCATATGCTTTTGTTTTTTGGGCCCTGATCCTCCCTCTGTCCTCAGCTTCGTCTGGATGAGGCTCAAGAGGCACAGTGCCAGGTTCTACGAATGCAGCTACAGCAGGAGTTGGAGCTTCTCAACGCCTACCAGAGCAAGATCAAGATGCAGACAGATGCCCAGCATGACCGCGAGAGGAAGGACCTGGAGCAGAGGGTGTCGCTCAGGAGGGCCCTACTGGAACAGAAGGTCTTTATAAATTATTCATTGCTCTGATCAGTATGGTACAGATTCGTTCATTGTAGTTGAACCTGCATAACTTAAATTCCAAATGCTTTGGCCGTACTCGGTGTCCAAGTGCCTCTTTTATCTAGGCAGAGGAAATTTCCTCAATAGTTATTTGAACTGTTGGAAAGAGAGTTTTGGAGTTTTTAGTTTTCCCTGATGCATTTAAAAAGAATGAAAGACACATTAAATTTACCTGTTTTTAAGAGCTTTAAAGGCAAAGTTTGAACTTCCAAATGTTGTTAATGTAAATCTAGACAATTCTAAAAAATAAGGCTGCCAATAACAAGATGGACGCAAATGTTAACCAATTCGCAGGGCCAGCAGGACTGCATGATATTGCAAATTCAAATTTGTAATAGAAACGGGACAGTGCTTGTGCTTCCTGAAAGAAAGTATCCCTGCAGTGAGCTTTGTGTTACAGCTGCTCCCTTCCATTATTTCTCTTACTTGTAGTCCATTATTTGAGTGTTTGGATGGTTGTGACCCTGGTAATGTTTTTTGTAAGGAATGCACCAGTCTCTGTCGATCACAGGTGCACCAGATATCCCCTAATTCCTCATTTCATTTTGGGTCTGAGTAAAAGGCTTTGATATCCTTGTGGTATTGCCCAGATATAACTTTAAAAAACTGAAATCATTGTCAGGGTCTTTAAAAAACCCTTTCTGCATTGTCTGTTTCAGATGTTGGAGCTTTTGTGGTTCTTTTTACTCCTTTGTTAAACCTTTCTTCATTGACTACCTTATATATTTATGAGAGAATATATTTATGAGAAGCTTTCATTAATTATAAATAGCCAATGACATGCCCCCCAAGCCTTCACCTGTCCTCTCTGCCCTACATTAATTTATTACATCTCATACTGACATTAAAGTCCCACATCATTCATTATTCATTGATAATGTTATACACCTCCTCAAAAGACCCACCTCCGTGCACCACCTCTCTGCATTGTTGTCCAAAATACAGCTACATATCAAAATACCCTTTTTAGTGTTTTGAGTTCATGAAAATTTCTGTATGCCTAATGAAATCAATAAGATGTGCAGTACTAACTGCATTAACACTTTGTCAAGTGAACCAAATTACAATTTGCTTTGTTCACACTCTTCTTTGATCCATTCTGTCTGCCAGTTCGCTGCTAAATTTTAAAAGTGATCTACTTTTACACAGTTGTCGTCACTTAGGAGGCAGATCTGCTAAGTAGAGAATGCCTCAACGACCAATCAGATTTCTTCAATAGAGCTACCTGTTGTCTCATGGAGATTAATACAGAAATTAGTCAGGAGATAATTATCAGAGGAAGAGTGGATAACATATTTTATATGCATTCCACATGTTGACTGCTTATTTTTGAAAAAATGTTTACATAGCCAACAACTAAACACTAACCTGCTCACCAAACCCATTCATAAATTTATGTGAATTGCTCACTGGGCAAGTTTGATAGCAGTTATGAAACCTGTAGATGTCTACCGAAGCACTACTGTACTGTATTTTTACCATTTATCTAAAATGAATAGTGGGAGAGAAATTACATCATATTATCAGTAAATTAGAAAAATCAGACAGTGTTCCAGCTGCAGTTTGGGAATCATATAGGCCTTCAACACATACTTGGCACTCCTGATCAGCCTCTATTGAATACATTTCACACAGTATATGAACCCATTAACTTACTGTTTTTCTTTTGTTTCTAGATTGAGGAGGAGATGTTGTCCCTGCAGAACGAACGTTTAGAGCGAATCCGGAGCCTTCTGGAGCGTCAAGCCCGAGAGATAGAGGCTTTTGACTCAGAGAGCATGCGGCTGGGCTTCAGCAACATGGTGCTGTCAAATCTCTCCCCAGAAGCCCTTAGCAATAGCTTTCCAGGGGCCCCAGGAACATGGAGTCACCATCCGCAGCAGCACCAGTCTGGGAGCTCCCACGGGCCACACTGGGGCAGTGGTGGGGCAGGGGCAAGCCACCAAGGTAGTCATCACCACTATCACTCCAGTCAGGGAGGGGCACCTATGCAGCAAGGCTGGGGGCAAGGCATGCAGGGAGGTGGGGGTCCCCAGCCCTGGGTTCATCCATCAGCAGGAGTCCTGGTGTCCCGAAGCAGCGGAGGTGTTCAGAATAGCCCCCAAGCAATGAGGAGGACAGCCTCAGGAGGGCGCAGCGAGCAGGGCATGAGCAGGAGTACAAGTGTCACCTCTCAAATATCTAACGGGTCACACCTTTCCTACACATAGATTCCCTGAGCATGGGGATGTAGAATCAAGTAAACACAGTGAGACAGAGTATTGGCTGCGCTCTGCAACTCTCTCTCTCTCTCTGTTAGATCTCCCCTCCGTTATTCCCATGTACAGATGTGGATGTGTGATGAAATAAATGTTGCTCAGGTCAAAAGGGCTGGAAGAGGCACGGCCCCTCCTCACAGCAGTTTATCAGCACACATACAGATCCTTTAATTTGTTTTTACATGTTTGAGTGTCAACACAAAATACTCCCACCTTTTTCATTTACAGCTCTCTTATGGAAATCATTTTTATAAATATATATTTTGTGCTATTCACAGCCATTGCTCTCATTTTGCACATGAAACACTGTTAAAAAGCCTTTGACGTGTTAACTATGTCCTTACAAATGTAGTGTCAAGCAATCACAGTAAGCTAATTTTGTTTAAGAAAATCCCCTGATTCACATTCATTCATACGCTGGCCTATTCTCACATGGTGTTTAAAGCCCCAGCAGTTCTAACTCAAGATGCTTTCCTTCTCTGATGCCAGCCTGCTGTAATGGTCATTGTGATAAATTAGATGCCTTCTTTTTTCAGTAGTTATATTTCACTTGGTTTCCTGGTCAGCCAAAATGAGACTTTACAAATCCAGAGCCAAATAAACTAATCTTAACAGTTTCAGGCTTAATAGTAATGCTACAACTCTAATATTGTGCCTTTTTAACCTTTGATAATAGAGATCAGTCTTAGTCAGATGTTTATATTTTAATGTTTTAAATTTCATCAGCAATTTGAGATAAATGCCAGTATATTTTTAGTTCAGCGTTTTCTTAACTTTTTTAAAGTTTAATGTGATACACTGGCATTTTTAGCTGACAAAAAAAGGTCCCAAAGTTTTTTTTTTCCTTCTCAAATTTATTGTTATATTTACTGTGTATGCAGTAATGTTTGTGTTTATGGAGTCTTACAGATTGTGAAAAAAGGAAAATATTTTGCTCATATCAGTAATTATTTATAGGTCTGATAAACAGGTTTAGAGTGGTGGTACTCTGAGGGTTAACTTGGGGACAGTTCGTTTCAGGAGAATGTTAATGTGTAACTCCACATGATGGATTGTGAAGAAAGAGTAGACTCCTTGGCCTTTATTAAGGACCCTAGAAATGATCTATTGATTTTTATTAGTGCCTTTTAAAACTGCTGCCTTTTCAAAGCACTTTAAACAGCTAAATATGTATAATGTTAAAATGGATATTTGACTTTTTTTTCTTTCTTTGTTGGTATGTAGTTGAGTGGAGGAAATGGTCGAGACATAGTCCAGCTAACCTTTGTTGTGATTTTAGGAATGATTTCTGAAGCGCAGTCGAGACCTAGTATGGGGCACCCTACATGTATCAGAATCTCTCGTGTCTTTTTAATTGTGAAATTCAGCTTAGATGATATGAGGATGCTGCGGGTAACTTATGATGAATATTTTTTTTTTCTAGTTATGACCATTATTTTCATCAGAGAAATTAACCTTACTGAAGAGAGACAATAATGTGCAGGCTGTTTAAGCTAATTGTCATGACCATGACAGCAGGTTTGGCAACACTAAAATATGACAACTGAAAACTACAAACGAATTTTGGAGCCCACTTAAGCAACACTAAATCTCAAACGGTGCTACGTACGATAATCAATGCTAAACCATCTCATCAATACCTAAGAACAATGGTGAGTGAATCAAGCACATGTTGTCATTGTGGCTTTGTAGCATGTAAATATAACATGGACTACGCGGACACTCAGTAAGATCAGCAGTTTTCAAAGTGGATAAATGTGGCGAAAGCACTTAAATAGTCCTTTTGATACCCCTATCAGTTTCTCCTATTCTCCTATTATAGACAAGAAAATGTCCCTGAACCATTTCTTTTCCCTGTTGATTTTTTGATGGAAAATTTGGTGATGGAAAATCATTAGCGTATCCAGTGCCCCTTAACCTCCTTACGCTACAGTCTCCCTACATAAGTGGGGCTTTTCAGTTTCCACATAGAGCTTCTGAAACACTTAAATGTTGACTAGGCCTTTAAAGGTAATGATCCAGAGAATATTAGGATATATCCTCCCATGAATCACAAAGCTGGAGCTAAATGTTCATATTGTGTATATTTTTACGAGATAAAACATTTAAAGACTAAACTTCATTACGAGAAAAGAATTTCTAAAACTAACATTATTTAACTGACAGACTACACTGATATTAGAAAGCCTTTCACTCTCGAAGTGAAAATGGTATTGAGTTGTCTGAAAATAGCTTATGAAAGATATTCTTGTTTTGTGTACACTGACTCAAAATGCTATATATGCATGCTTTTGCTGTCATTTTCTTTAAATGCCACTTATTTTGTCAACTGGACATTTCTGGAAATTATTGTAGAGTCCCTTCTTCCTCTGCTTTTTTTTTTTTTTTTTTTTTTTTTTTTTTTTTTCCCTCCTTGACAATTTCTCCCCATTCCGCTCACAGCCACTAGCTTCTTAACTGCTCAGATTTTGGCTCTTTTTGAATGTCATGCTGTGATACATTTCTGTCACATTTAAGGGCACAAAAATGCTGGGATCTTTTCTTTAAGAGGTGGGATTTTTATTTTCCAAATGTATATACTCTGCCCTCCTTAGAAAGAGTTCATCATGTTACATACTTCAGGTTTTGTCCCAAAACTCTCAAACACTTTCCTTTTTTGTTTTTGTTGTAACACCAAGTGAATAGCTTAAGCTACTGTAACACAAGTTATATTCATCGAGTCTTTTCTGATTTATTAATATTCAGTAAAGAAAAGGGGAATGTATTTCAGATTATTGGGATCTTACCTTAAGTCAAAAGCCAAGGCCAATAGTTTGAATGTCAGGCCAATCAAACCTCACTTACGTAATGCCAACTTTAAGTTTTATGCACACTTTTGTTCACTTTTAAGTCAATGTTCTGTGTGAGGGAGTCTGATGTTGTTGATAATTGTCTTTCATAAGACCTCTACACCAACCTGGATTTTATTTTATTATTATTATTTTTTACTTTAACATTGATGTCAAATTTTGTCCTACTGACTGAAAGCATATGGGATACTGAATGAGAAACGGCAACAGAAAATGGAGATCCTTACTCTGGTCAAACACTGTGCCATACCTGAGTTGCCAAGCCCAGACACCACTGCATTGTTTCATCTCCATGGTTATACCTATCATTGGGCTGATGGCATCAAATGTATGAAACATAAACCAGTTGGTTCTGGTCCAGTGGCCAATATAAAGAGGCTTGACGTGATGACAGGCAAATTATGAAAAGAGAGATTGCATTTCTTTGAAGATGTCAGTATTCTTCTTTGGCACAACATTACCACTACAACTCATTTAACCTGTATTAAACTGTATAGATGGTGATACATGTTATTGAATGTCTGAGAGATTATGAAGATACTACATAAGAGATGGAAAAGTACTAAAAGTGGATATAAATTGTGTAAAAAGATTCATAAAACAGAAGAATTAAAAAAAGAAACTAGATCAAATGTACTATTTTGTTTGTATTATAATTACCATTGTGTTGGCAGAGGGATATTGAACAGAAATCAGCTGTAATAAAGTAATTTTAGTATAATTTTCTCTGTGTTTTTATTGGACTCTTACATTTTTAAGGTATTTAATGTATATAAAGGTCATGAGTCAGGTCTAAGCCCATAAGGTTGAGAACATGTGTTTTGGTTCTTGGTGAGCAGTCTGTTTTGCAGTCTGTCTGTCTTGACTGATCTATCCATTTATTGACAATGGTCTAAGCAGAGTGACTTATTCCATGACAGTATTGTAATGTGAGGCCACAACATGTGGCATTCTACTAGTTATGCATTCATTTTTAATTGTTTGTCAGTATTTTTATTTTATACTCGTTGCTGTTCCACATTGACCAGTAACGTGTACTTTTTGGTCCAAATGAAGACAACTTTTTGTTATAACTACATATTTTTGAACATAAAATTCTGACCAGTCATAACATGCTAGTGATGCGGTTGAAGGTTTTCCTAGTCAGACTGAAAATGGTATTATAAAAAACAATCCTTGAAAACTCGTCCTTATTTAGTAGCAACATGTAGTCTCACCAGTGAAGGTTAATATAAGTAGTCTTTAATAACTAACTAACTAATAAGTACAAGATTTGATTTAGCTAGTGCCAATTAAAGTAGTGATTAGTGGGTACTGAAGAATTATTAAAAATCTTGAAGATCTAATGTTCATATCTAAATGCAAGTAGTTAATATCAGTGACTTTAAACTAAGAATTAGGCCTATTAGTCACTAGCACATGTCAAATAACAATATTTGATTTGATAGGTGCTAATAAGAACCTATCATAGCAACAAGATGATTCTGATTCTGATCAACACTGCTTCATAATTTTTAGTGACTGATACCTTTCAGTCAGTCAACTGTAAAATACTTTTGCTATAGGTGGGTCTAACAAAAAAAAAGTATTTTTATAGTATTTTTCAAAACCTGGGTTAGTAAGTGCTTTACAATAGGATAAACGTTTAAATACAGCATGAATAAAACCAATCATGAAAATAATAATGCTGCCCACTCTCGTTCTGCTGACGCCTGTCAGAGAAATTAAATTCCATTGGTAATGACCTTCTGGAATCCCCTCCTCGGACGTCCCTGTACCCCAACTTGGGAACCTCTACTCTGACTGGTCCCAGGACCGGAAACACATGCAACGTGAAATGTGAGAGCATTGTAAACAAAAGTGAATGTTTAGCTAGCCTGAAAAAAAGGAATGCCGTCTGATAAGTTTTGACTTGAGTAAGTAACATTAAATATCCTTACAAGATAAAGTCAAAAATGTTTCACATAACGTTCACGGTGAAGGTGCATGTTCACAAAGTGCTGCAGACTAAAACTAGAGCACATTAACATCATACTGTTGTGTAGAAATCGATTAGCTAGCTACAACGTCGACTTCCAGCTCGAGCTTAGCTAACGTTATAAACGTTAGTTTTCTAAGCTAGCTAGCTTAGCTAACGTCAGAACAATAAATATTCTTTGCTGCACCAAGGACATTAAGAAGAATTACTGTGACTCTGATCAATTCGGGGTAGGACAAGTTGGGGTAACGTTATGTGGTGTTAACTAGTTAATGGTTTGATGTGGTTAACATGAGCTAATATGGTTGAACCGGAGACCAGAACTCTAGACTTTGATTTGCTTGTAACTGCAAATATATCAAGTTAGAGCTTGAATCTATTCAAGTTCTGTTAGTAACTGTCGCATAAGCTAACGTATATCTGGTTGTCTTGACGTTACAGCTGACGTAGTTAAAGTAGCTAATACTCCAATAACAGAAATTTAGTGATTTTTAGTTATTTCAGATGTTGAATTGGTATGTTCTAAACTACTGGAATTAAACTTTTTCGTTGTAGAAGAGGTTAAAACAGCTGTAAGAAGTGACGTTACACAAGGGTCAGAGTTATGTGATTTGTGACCAAGCCAGATGTCTAACTTTGATCCTTATGATTTCAACTGTTCTACTCTCCATTCTCCTGTACTGGCCGCAGATCTCCAGGATGTTGTGTGAAGTCCTGCTCTCATCACTATGGTTCCTGTTTGTCATCTTCTGGGTCGAGACAATAAGTGTGTGGCTGTTTTTGTGCATATTCTACCAGGACAGAGCATTCTACCACTGGGGAGATGGGTAAGAGAAGTAACTTGGGTTCTCCAAATCCCCCATGCAGACAGTAGCTGTCATGCATAACAAACAATATGTAACTTGATAATTGAACATTTCACAGTAATATGGGCTTAAAGGATTGAATGACATCTTTTGGGGAGCTAAAATGCTTAGAGAACATAATCCATGGATCAATGAAGAGATGTTTGCCATTTTTTAAATTTATTTATTTTTTATTTATTTTTTTTTTATCTTATCTATTCCTTGATGTTACAGGGTATTTGCAGATGATCCTGGTCAGATGCTCTACATGTTGAGCAGGTGAGAACTGTGTCTTGACCCCGATGTAGTTTTGGGCGATCTTGACCATAATACTGAAACGACATTGAGCTTATAAAATAATGTTTCAGAGTATTAACTGTTCGTACCTATGTGCAAGGTCTCATCTCTTTCTCTTATCTCTCCTCACAGAGTTGATAACAGCATACAAAGACAGATGCAGACTTGAGGCAGAGGAAAAGTCGGGACTCCACGGAAAGGATTTTTTTTTATTGATGGCTGTTGGAGTTATGCATCTCATGAACCTATGATAATGAAAATCAGTAGCTGTATTTCCTTTGCACTTGACTGCCTAGCACACTGTAGTGCATGGCCCTTGTCAACATAAATAAATGTAGGCCCACTTGTAATGATAGGTGGGTGGAGATTTGCAGCAACAGTGAAAGAGAAACTAAGATCTGAGGAGATTCTTAATGAATGATAAGTGTGTATGTAACATTAAACACTTATCTTTTCACTTCAGATGTTGTTGAAGGAAGACGAGTATGATGGAAAATGCGTGGATGGTTGGGTTCATTTTTTTTTCTCTCTGAACTCCATATTGAGACTTGCATATAAATGGCATTTGATCCCATTGCCATTCTGTGAAACCACAGTTGTTCACTATTCACAGCTATATTTGTGTTTTGAATATCGAATTGCAGTAAATTTGTTATCGGTTAGGCCTATCAATGTTCTAACCAATTATCAAACTGATTTTTTGTTGAATGTTTAATGTTATAACCTTTTAACAAAACTGTTTGTGAATGCTGGAATTGGGTGAGCTGTGTATTTTGAGTTTACATGAGTGTCTGTCTGTGGGATAGATCAAGGCTTCACAAATGTTTTTGTGCGAAGAACCCTCAAGTTCACTGACTGTCCAGAAATCGGTGGAAAATGTTGGGAATTATGCCCTATGATATTAATAAAATGAATGAATAAACAAGGTGTATCACTGCTCTAGTCAAGAAATTAATAATGGTGAAATTATACTTTGAGGACAAGTTAGGATGGTGGTTTGCACAGACATTTGTGTGTCCCTGCTTGCTCCCCTACATTTAAACTCTGCTTTTAAACAAAACAAAGTGATAAGATTGTGTTTGTTTTGTATCTGAGAGGAAGTATGTGTACGCTGTTTTTGTATTCATTTCGATGCTGAATAAAAGCAAGTATTTTTGCTTAAATAAACTAGAAGCTGCACTGAGTAGAATGGTGTACAATGTCTTTACCTGACATGCCAGGGCAGTAGGGGGCGCTGCATATAAAATTGTGTCCTTATGAAATTGTGTGAACTCCAAATCATGACCGGGGTCAACATCTCGGATCTAAAAAACAAGTGCACATTGTGGTGTAGCGTTAAATTGTAATTTATGTTGTTTTAAGTCGAGCCACGATCATCATCGGTGGTGTTTTTGTTTATTTGTACAAGCACGGAACTGTGTTGCCAGTTGTGAGCGATTTTTGTTGAACATGGCTCCAACTATCCAGACACAAGCTCAACGAGAAGACGGACACAGGTAAAAAAAAATGCTTTCCCAAAGTTTGTTAGCCAGCTTTCAACATAAAACAAATAGTACTAAGATTAGCTAAGTAATGCCAACACAGCTAACATTATATGTGAACAATATGCGTAGCGATCACATTGCCGGTCACGTTACCTTGGTAACAAGCCAGATCATTACACGGTGCTAATTCAGATATAGTGCTAACTTAGTTGTTAAACTGAACTGCTAGCTAACACTGCCAAACTTTACAGGTAGTAGATAGGTAAGTAACCAGTCAAACGTATTAGTTAAAAGCAGAAGCAAATCAAATGACCTTTTATCTTGTCCCCCACCTCACATGCACAGAGTATTTGATGTAGTGCAGTTCTTTAGTTGGTGCTTAGCGCAGCTGACGTTAGCTAACTTTACACAATGGTAGTGACAGACTGTACAGGTAACTATTATTGACACTGACATTTGGGAGTCAAAGGACAATAGCTAATTACATACACATACACAATTACAAGTTACATTTATATGGCGGGTCACTCAAAGAACGTCTCTGGACGTCGTTCCAGTGTTTTATGTGTATCCACCAGTGGGGAGGCATCTCCTTGAATTTCAACAAATTTCTTGAGCCAAGCGTCAATCAGTTATTTTCTTAGTTATTTTCACCATTTTCTGGATACCTTATTTTATGTGGTTTCAAGATAATGTCTACTAAGTGAGTGGAGCAAGTGGAACTGCATTGGGAATTAATGGCATCATTTCATCCAGAATTTTCACTTGTTCACTTGTTTTGAGAGACATGCACGTAACCATAAGACAGATTTTGGGACTAAGACATTTGTTAAGATAGACATTTTTGCAAGGCTTTATACAGTTAGTTTGGTATTACACGGGACACACGTTTTGGGTTGCAACCTGCTAGTAATAATTGGTAAAGGTAGTAAAGAAGTGGTTTTTAGTAGCCTGCAAACTGTAAAAAGAAGTGGTTCTCTCCCTGTCTGTCATAGCATAACAAACGTGAACATGATTTACCTTGGGCAAGCAGTATAAGAGATGGTCTGCAAAGAGGAGTTCACTATTGTTGCACAGAAATGACAGTGAACAAACACAGTAGGATAATTATGTGGTCTTAATATGCCAGTCTCTAGCAGTAAGTTAAGAGAAATTGTGACAGTTATAACATACAGCTGTATCCCCCCCTCACCCCACAGTAGGACGTCCTCTCACAGAACTGTCCCAGAGAGGTGAGTGCATTAAATAATATTAAGTCTGTATTATCATTTTGGCTATTTTGGAATATGTCTCTTTTAAAGTAGTAGTAGTTGTCTAAAAATGTGTCAGGCTGACTGAGGTCTTGTGTCTGGTTTACATTTGTTTCCTTTAACAGGTCAGGAGTTGTCTGTCGGGTGAAATACTGCAACAGCCTGCCTGATATCCCTTTTGACCCAAAATTCATCACATATCCATTTGACCAGCACAGGTGACTAACCTTATTGCAGTCTCCTCTTTCATTGTCCCTTGAGTAGATATTGGCAAACACAGACATGGACTGACATCTCTTATTCTGCTGTGGCAGGTTTGTACAGTACAAAGCCACCTCTCTTGAGAAGCAGCACAAGCATGAGCTCCTGACCGAACCAGACCTTGGAGTCACAATTGATCTCATCAACCCAGACACCTACCGCATAGACCCCAACAGTAAGTGCTCAATTGCAGACACTTGCCACATCATTTCCTCACCAAATGCAAGTCTTTGCTGGTTCATTAAACCCATTGATGTTTTCAGTTGTCTTGGATCCGGCTGATGAAAAGCTATTGGAAGAGGACATCCAGGCTCCATCCAGTTCTAAGAGGTAAGGTCACAAAATGCATGGCATGATATTGAACCACTATTGTAGAACTGTGTGCAGCATTCAGATTGAACCCTTTGTTCTTTCTTCTGAAGGTCACAGCAGCATGCCAAAGTTGTCCCATGGATGAGAAAAACAGAATATATCTCTACAGAGTTTAACAGATATGGTGTCTCCAATGAGAAAGTGGAAGTCAAGTAAGTTAGTGAGACCTAACTGGCTTGATATCTTTACTCAAAAATACCTGCTACTACTGAAAATTTGGGTGACTTTTTCTGCAACTTAAATGTCTTTTTTGTCAGAATTGGAGTGTCTGTCAAACAGCAGTTCACAGAAGAGGAAATCTACAAAGACAGAGACAGCCAGATCGCTGCCATTGAGAAGACATTTGAGGATGCACAGAAATCGGTGAGAGGGCATATTACTTGGCTAACCAAAGCTTTGCTGTTTGTACACCATATACAGATGGCCAGCTTTGCACCGTAGTTTCAACCTGGGCAGATGAACCCATCATGGGGAAAAGGATTGTAAGAGGATTTACAGAGTGTGAAAAAATATATTTTTCATATGCCAGTATAATTTTCTTCTATGTACATTTTTTTGGTACATAATGTGGAAATACAGCCTTACAGGCATCCTCCGATAATTAATGAAAAAATGACCTGATTTTTAAACTGTACTTATTTTGTTCATGCAATCCTAAAACTGTTTCTCCCCATGAAACGCTATTGCCTGTGCATTATGCATCTTTGCTCCCTCACTCTGAAGCGTGAGCCCTTCCTCATACTAGGATTTCTCTTTGATAGGTTAAAGGTTATGCTGGCCCAGATGGCAGTTGTGTGATAGTTGCAGAGGCCTGCATCCCAACACAGTGTTGGCAGTTCTCTAGAATACCAGCAGGGAAAATGTAGGCCCCTTGTAATTACTCCCCCAGGCTGTTGCTGTTTATATGAATGTTTTTGTGGTCTACCTGTCTAATAAAAATAAATGGGGGGGGAAATTACTTTAGGATCTGTAAATGTGTTGTTGTTTTTCTCTCCAGATCTCCCAGCACTACAGTAAACCCAGAGTTACTCCTGTGGAGGTACTGCCTGTCTTCCCTGACTTTAAGGTGAGATAGCCCTTTAACATACAGTATATTACATTTTACACTGTCTATATTTTCTTTAATTTGTGTCCCATATGTTCTCTTGTTTTCTTCTTTTATCAAATTTATTTTATTTTTTTCTAAATTAAGAAGTAGAAAAATGTTACTTGAGAGTAGAAAAATATCACTGCCTGGTTTCTGATGCATCGCAGTGTCAGGCATCCATGCATCAGCTGCCCAAGAGAGACTGCAAAGCAGCTTGTGTACTCCCGGCCTATTTGTTAAATCTAATCACCCTCAGCGTTTATGGATATCTTTCATAGAGCTTTTCCGTTTGGTCACAAAAATTATAGCCTGTATGGTGAACCATGATGGTTACTGGCTGAATGCAGATTGCATTGGCTGGCGGGCGGTTCTGGTGTAACGGCTTGTGGGAATAGGGGGATGCAGCAGAAAATAGTGCAACCAAACATAAAGAGTAGATGATACACAGGCTAAAATACTTTTGATTTGTGTTAATGTGTGTTGAAGACATGACTTTGCATTTAGAAAATCTGTGGCAAAATATTTCACACTTTTCAGGTGCGTTTGTCATGTGAAATTACTGTACCAATTGCTATTGAAAAATTAGACAAAAGCTCCACTTGACCCTTGTTACTGCCCATTTAGTGATGCATGACATATTACTCATAAAATATATGACTTGCCCCATAATATCTTACATACTTTGTTGTATCTTTGGCTGACTTATTTGGACTTCCCTTAGTTACAATAGCCATTTAAATTACTTTTTTATTACATTTGTCTGGTATGATTACACACTTTGTCAGTACTTTCTTTCCTTGTTAATATCTTTGAAGAGCTTGTTCTCAGCTTTCCTCGACTGTTGAAGTAAACAAAAGAGTAAACAATATTTCCTGATAATTAAGTGTAACATACCCAAATAGTGCAGTGAAAGTATAAATCTTCCTGAATTACTACAAAATCAACTTAAATAGTGGTCTCACAGTTCTTGGGTAAAGGCATGTTGTTACTTTCCACTCCTGCATTAGTATTATTGAACTGTCCAGTGATTCCAAGATGATGCTCATTGTTATTGTTTGCACATTGTGGTTTTGGATATTGATTTTATATGTGCATTGTTTCCCCAGATGTGGATCAACCCATGTGCTCAGGTCATTTTTGACTCTGATCCTGCACCCAAAGACATGTCGGGACCTGCAGGAGTTGAAATGATGTCTCAGGCCATGATCAGGTGTGTAGAAAACACCAGTTGTGTGGATATGTTTTTATATGCAGTTTTTTCTCTGTGAACCCTGATCTACATGGTCTGTTACTTTACAGAGGTATGATGGATGAGGAAGGAAACCAGTTTGTGGCCTACTTCCTGCCAAATGAGGAAACGCTTCGCAAGCGCAAGAGAGATACGGATGAGGAGGTGGATTATATGCCAGATGAGCTGTAAGTAAAGATATCACATCGATGGATTTGTTCAATACACAATAATCATCACTTTTAATTGTTTCTTTGCTGTGCCTGTTCCTTTCAATCTTAAATACCAACAGGTTCAAGCTCCAATTTATTTAGAGCCCTTAAACACTGTTACAGTTTCAAAGGGCTTTACAGGCCTGCAGTTTATAGAAAACAAAACACCCCCACTCTGAACCCTCCTTTCAGGCAAGAAAAAAATCCCCAAAATACTTCAGAAGCCAAAAATGGGAAAATGGAAGAAATCTCAGAATGGGTCAGAGAGAGGGGAACTCCCTCCAGGCTGGCCAGGAGTGCAATGGGTGCTGAGTGGGCAGTTCTAAGATCAATTCCAGTCAAACAACGAGTATTTATTATTAATGTTTGATTTTTCTATGTGTTTCAGGTATGACTACAAGATAGCCAGGGAATACAACTGGAATGTGAAGAACAAAGCCAGCAAGGGTTATGAAGAGAACTACTTCTTTATCTTCAGAGACGGAGATGGTGTTTACTACAATGAGCTCGAGACCAGGTAATAATGAGAAGAGGCTTGTGTGTCGTTGCACCTCACTATGAAGAGGCAGCCATTTTTACATAAATAATAGGAAATTAATTTACATTACATTGGACACGTGTTTTGTTTTGGTGTAGTAACTTTGGTGTCAGTTGTTGGGAAAAAAAAAACATACAGATCAGCACCACCCACCCTGGTCTGGAAGACGTTTTGAGAAACTGTGTTTGGCCGTGTCTTCTGACACTTTGTTGTGCATTGCAGAGTGCGTCTGAGCAAGAGGAGAGCCAAGGCTGGAGCTCAGTCCACCACAAACGCTGTGCTCGTGTGTAAGCACAGAGATATGAACGAGAAGGAGCTGGAAGCCCAGGTGAGTCTTCTGGTTACTTTCAGGCTTGTAGTTGTTATATTCTTTCTAAAGTCTTTGCATTGAACACGGAATAGTACATTTAAGCCTGGACGCATGTTCATGTTGGTGCCATCTTATGAAAGCAATGAGCTAATCAACAATGTTTACTTTCTTTTCTGTTTGTTTTTGTTTCGTTACTTTAGACAGCTTAAATTTTTTGTTCAGCTCAACACTTAACATGTTTATTATTAAAATAATGCAAAGGTTCAGTTAATCTTATTTATCATAGATTAAAAATATGGAAATGTTTAAATGTTATTATTCAAACACAAAATATAGTTCTCAGGCAGTATCTTAAGCAAGCAGATATAAAAGAACACAAATGCTGATATGAGTGGTGTTTATGATTAGCACATTATTATTTAAATGAACTTCGATGTGATCACTGTGTCTTACAGTGGTTTCAAATGTGGTTCAGCTAATCAGAACTGATGGACTGTCTGTTCTGTAGTGATGCCTATAAGCTAGGATTCTTAACCATTCCTGTTACAGTAGTAGTGTAGTGATGGTATTTCCCTTCTCTGTCGTCCTCAGGAAGCCCGTAAAGCTCAGCTGGAGAACCATGAGCCAGAAGATGAAGAGGAAGACATGGACATGGATAAAGACATGCAAGACTCGGGTCAGTTGTCTGCTTATTTCATCCTCTGCACTTAGACGCACCATTTTTTTTCTTTGCTTATTCCGTACTGAACTGGCCATCTACTGCACCATAAGAACAATCCGCATAAATACGCTAAATCACTCACCATCTGCATTTGATGACAAGTTTTATAAATTTTTATCTCCCTCTGACTTTTTTTTATCGTCTTTCCAGGTGATGAGAAAGAGAAGGGCAGCGGGAGTGAGGCAGAGAACTCCGACAGTGATTCCGACAGGGACGATGAAGACCGGGAGCAAAGGGGAGAAGACGACGAAGAGGATGAGGAGGGAGGGAAGCGGAGGAGGAAAGTCAGTGGCAGCGGGAGCGAGAGCGGCGAGGAGAGGACCAGAGAGATGCGGGACGAGGAAGAGATCTTTGGCAGTGACGATGACAGTGACGACAACGAGCCCAAGAACTCGGCCAGGAGCAGCGGGGAGGAGGGCAGCGGGAGCGAG
>OMKZ01004458.1:2002-22699 GCA_900302535.1 Neoniphon sammara
AGGGCAGCAAGTAGTTGTCCTAGGGAAAGAGTGTGATTAGTATATTAAGCATGCATCAGAGCCCCTCCAAGCTGTCTCGGCAGTGGCGGGGCGTCTAGATAAATAGCTTTAATATCCCTGTGTTGCGATAGCGTAGCAACAGTTGTTTTCCACTGATAGCTTAGGGGTGTGACAGACATAGATGCCAACCTTTGGAAAGCAGTATGACAACCCCCATTCCTTTCCACCCCCAAAGGCCCGTGACCCGTTGGGACCCTGGGGACAATGAACCAGGAGCCCCAGTGAGAAAAGGCCATGTTTGTTAGGAGAACAAAGGTGGGCTAATGCACTGTTTTCTCTTTTCATATCCTGGTGGGGGTGATCTGACCTTCTGCCTCTTATTTCAACATGGTGAAGGCAGCGGCAGCAAGCCTGCTGACCTCTAGAATCTTGTTCTCAACTCCATCCCCCATCATGGATACATGCACTTTGAGGCACACCCTGCTTTTGTGTTCTCTGAACCCCCCAAAGGAGGAGAAAGAAGTTCTCTGATGTCAGATGTTCTTTGACAGGGTATAAACACCAGCAGTTTTAGATGGAGTTACGACAAATGGTAGTATGGCCTCCTTTCTCTTGAGGCCTGTGCAATGCTTTCGTCTAGTTTGCCTGACTACTTTCAGGAAGATGTTTCATATATTTTAAGTGATTTAAGTTGCACTGATTTGTTGTCAAACCTCAACATACCTGATTCAACTTAAAAAAATGTCAACACAACACTATCAGTGTACTGACATACTTTATGAGAATAGTCCATTATGCTTCAAAGTGCCATGATGAGGAACATCTTGATGTTTCTTTCATGCACAAAGGATCTAATAAGTGACACTGGTGTAAAGGAAACTGAATGCATTAATTCCACAAGCTGCTGTTTTGTTCTTTCTTAATGCATTTGATAGAACATTTGTATTCAGGCATAATCAACGTGAAGAGCAACTGCTAGCTCTCTGATTATAAAAATAAACTTCCCCTTTGAAGCCCAATTTACATCACTGCTGGGTAACTGCCATGTTGCTCACACCATCAAATGATTAATGGACAAACCAGCCAAGAAAGACCCGATCAATTAAAAATAGATACAGAGGCAGACAGTTGAAATGAACAGAAAATAAGAATTTAACCAAGTGTCAGTGCTGGCTTTTCTAGAAATAAGTTCTATTGATTATGTTTTGTTGATTCTATTCCTTTGAAATTATGCATTATTTTATATTTATATTGTTTTAAATGTTATTATTTTGGGTAGTAGTAGTAGCAGCAGCAGCAGCAGCAGCAGCAGCAGTAGTAGTAGTAGTATTTCTTTATTTCTTTATTTTATGAATAAATATATTAAGAACAACTGCAGCCTCAATTAAAACTACTACTACCAACACTACTACTTACCTACTAGTAGTAACAAACTTTATTTATATTAGGGCTGTCAAAATTAGTGCATTAACGCATGTGATTAATTTTAAATGTTTAACGCGTTAATATAAAATAATGCAATTAACCTCAATGATAATACCCACTGAGGCGAGCTGCCACTTTAAATGTCCAATGCCTGTTTATCATTTACAAAAACATCCCGCATACGCACTCATACCTAGAAACGTAATTCTACGCTATGCTACACTAACTCCTTATCACACAGGAGTGAAACTCGTGCAGGTAATGTTTGCGTCTTCCTTGCCCATCAGTCACTGCCTGCCTGGCCCGAAGATGTAAGTAACGTTATTTATCCGTGTCAGTCCTCCGCAGGTGATTGTCGCTCACCTATTTCCACAACAACACATTGCGCCCACACATGCAGTACAGGTGGGTCTGGACGATTTCATGCTTGTTTAATCGATTGACAGCCCTAATTTATGTAGCACCTTTTGAAACATTGTTATAAAGTGCTTTATAGAATAAAATAACAGCAGATACATTGCAAATAAAAGAATAAAAGTAACAATAAAACCGCGACGACAAGGATAAAATCTAGAGAGGGGATAAATACATCATTGCAAAAAAGCATCAGCATAAAAAAAAATGAGAGTTTTATGAGGAAATTTAAAAGATTTCTAGATTTTCTAGACCCTCTGGCAGGGAGTTCTACAAAGGCCCTATCACCCTTTGTGACAAGGCAAATTTTATGATTTAATATGATTTCAGTTTAAATCCTAAATCGTGAATTATCTATATATTTTTTTGGTGTCTTGCTAAATATAACTGTTTTAGACGAACCTCTGACTTATTTTATTTTTCTATACATAATAAATGGGAATAGTATGTTTAGAAATTTTATTGACATTCCTACGACATAGAAGGCTGAGGTCCAGTCTTCACTTTTCCAACTTCTCTCTCCAGATATTGACACTCTAAAAAAGCACCAAGTAATCTCAGTCATCTTCCACTTTTTATACACCCTCTATCTTTTCTCTGTTTTTTTTTTTTTCTAAGACAGATTTGAGTTGTTCAAGTGATAGCTTGACTGATGGCCATCTTGGGAAATGAAATATTTGCTGAAACTCTCTGCCCTTGAAAGTTAATTCACAAGAACACAGGAGGTATAGTGGAAACTGTTAGGGAGAACAGTAATGGATTTTCTATCTGACTTTGTCGACCTCTCTCTTGTGTCTTTCACTTTGCAGCACCATTCATTTGACACTCACAGCAACACACATTCCACCTTTTTAGACAGTGACTAAGAATGAACTTGCTCATAATGGCGCATATAATGGTGAAACTCTTCAAAAAAATCCTCTTGTCTGTGTTATCATTAAACCATTAAAGGGCTGGTAAACCCAGTCAAAAACAGGAATTTTCATATTTAGTTTTGTTCCTGAGTACTGTCTTCATCATCCACCAAGATTTGAAAGACCCTAAAAATCAATAACTGTATTTAAAAGGAGTCTGGTAAGATCAACCAACTGTCCCTCTTGTTGGAACTGAAATACCTGCAGGAAAGTCCACGACTGCTACCATCGCTAGCTAAAGCTCCACATGAGATTGAGGGGCTTTGGTAGCCCTTGCCTCCTCTGTTTAAAGGTGAGATTGGTAAAATAATCATCGGCAAAATGGTGGATTTATATCCAGGACCAGCGTAAAATCAGGGTGCCATGCTAACAAGCTAACAGTTACTGTTACTTCTGTTTGCTGAAACTAGTGGAGGATGAGAGGTGCAGTTGAAGAGTCAATCAAAAGGGGATAGGAGGAATAAAAAAACTGAGGTCATGTTCTGATTGGATCACCTTGACTCTCACATATGAAAGTAGCTTTTAATCCTTAGCAAAACTGATTGTTTGACTCAGGAGAAATCAACTGCCTGTCTGCAGAGAAAGGATTTCAGATCCTCACAGTTTAACCCAATAATTGTAATACAAAAAACATTTTAGTGAAAATTTACATATTTTAGTTTACTATCTCTTTAAATATCCTGCCAGTATTTAAAATATGGCTTCAGTTTCAGCACCGGTCTGGCTTGGACTGTCAATCATGCCTCTCAACTGGATATGAAACCAGGATAAAGACAGAGGAAACACTGGCACAGTAAGCATGGCAGACTGAAGGCAACATGTTGTACATCAAGTAAATTTTAGGGTTCAGCTAAAGATTGAATGGCAATTTTTAAAACGTTGCTTTGGTTGCCATCCACAATATGTCACACTATTCTGTACATGGTCCCTGACAAAAATAAATGGAACAAACAGAAACTAGAATTTTCAGGGTCCATTTTCTAAAACCGGTCATTAAATCTGAAATGCCACAAAACTCCAAAAAAGTCTCCTACTGAGCACACGCAGACCTGCACACATGGTCTTTGCATGCTCAATACTAGACTACCACCTAGATCAGGTGACAATTTTACATCAGTGTATACAAAGAGCAGTTTTGCACACTACAGTGACATAATGGAGTCTTCAAGTTTGCAAACATTTGTGAGCATTTTCAAAAAGCCTTTTCTTTGACACAAGATGAAAACAGAGAAAAAAGATGCATTTTCAAATTTACCTGGCTTATTGTGACCATGGCCTTACTTGCTCCCATCTTTAGTGAAACGTATCACTGACTAGATCATATAGCATGAATGAAAAAGTATGACATATAAACTGAAGGAGACATTGTTGGTGCAGAATAGAACTGATAAAGATGGTACAGAAAAAAGTAAAATAGACAGAGAGAGAGGCCAGAGAAATCATTTTGATGGGACTGGATTAGATTTATTTGAAAGCTGCCATTCAATATGTAGTTTATGCAAGTGCAGGGAAGAAAAGAGGCATAGGATGGAAAACACAGAACATAACCTTTGTGAATAAAAACAGAGAAATCAGTTCCACTGACATATAAAACAGGCAGACGTCTTCAAAAACAATTTAGAATCACTCAGCAGATGTAAGGAAATCGATACAGGTGCAAATTGGGATTATTACTCCACCCATTGGTAACATCTCCTACAAGATGAAATACAGTGTGCGAAGGAATGTCAAAATGCAAACAATCAATGTCATAGTCATGAGTCTCTCCGAGGTAAATGGGTATGGAATTCTTGAGAGAAAAAAACATGTTTGCCTTGAAGAAATGAAGGAAAACACAATAGAGAATTGGATTTACTGTAGTTGGACTTCAGTGATGTTTCATTTCAGGCTTGTTTTCCCCTCTCTCTCTCCAGACAACCAATTGCAGACCACAGACATGAGTAATTGGCCAAAAGTGTCAATGTTACATCTCAGCCTGCTCTTTGTTTACACTTCTTTCCTCTCTTTATAGCTCCTGCAGATGCAACAGCCGTGTAGTCTTCTAGGCAGTAATTGCAAGAGGTTAGAGGGCCAAGGCGCTCTGCGAAGCACCTAGGTGGCTCAGAGGTGACCGCAGTCCCTGCAGTTTGATGCGCTCTTGGCTTGAAAGGGAAATTGACCTAGACAAGACAGGCGGCTCCCTTTGCCTTGCGGGAAGCAACAAGGAGGGCAAAAGGGCAGCTCTATCTGCCCACATTGCATTACTTATACCTAATGGCAAATTGTCACCGCGGAGCACACATCAGCCACAAAGAGACGCGTTGGGAGATGGGAAGAGAAGCCTCTCCAATGTTGGACGGTGATTGTCGCAGTCAGTTCCACCATAGTTAATGTACTCCGAGCAAAGCAAATGTGGGATGATAGTGTAAAATGCCTGAGGCGATGCTCTATTCCTGCGCATGTTGTACATCTTGCCTCCTTTAGGTGATGCCAAGCAAGATATTTACAGTTAATTTGTCAGTTTCTTGAGAATGTTAGAACAGGCTTAACCGTTTTGCATAATTACAGTTCTGGCACCATGTCTCTTCAGTCATGTTTCATCACTCCGCCAATGGAAGCGGTCCACTTGGCCAACCCCGTTCTGGTTTAAATGCAATGCATCGAAGGCTTCGCTCATAGCAAAAATTAATTTCCTTCATAATGTACAGGTATATTATCTATTTCATTATTTTCTCATTTTTAGTGCTTGGGATAAAATTTTGGCTTTATGAGGTAAACAGCGGTCTAAATTACAGGGCAGATGGGCTTTCAAACAAGTGCTACCCCTGCGGAGTCATTTGGTCTTTGTAATCTTTCTCATATTAGATTTCATATTGGAGCCATTTCATATTATTTATTAATGCAGACTTTCTAATATTAGATTTCAAACTACCCTGTTAGTGGCTGCCATTCATCATTTTCAAGTGATAGCATGTATGCATTGTCATAGCGCCAACATTTTTGAGTCACAATTTGCTTTTTTGTTAGCGTGGGTGTTAATTTATGGTTTAACTGAAATGAACTAGAGCCCATGTTCCAAGCTGAAAGAAAGAGGAGGTAGATCTCAGATGTGAATGATTTTGTTTTAAGGAGGTTGCCTGTGTTCAGAAATTAAATTTTAAATGGTGTTTAAACTTCTGCTGCAGTCAGTATCAAAGCGTATTTTACAACAAGATGGCATAAAATGGCAAGTGCCAGAACTGTGAGTTACCTTTTTTGTAACACATTTGCAGCCACGTCACGTGTGGCACAATTGGAAATGTAAGTAGATCTGAGACATCCTGGGGGCTCTCCTGATCTCTCTGTGCCAAATTTCTCATCTCTTTCCTCTGTATATTTTGCTGAGACAAATTAGGTTCTGAAGGAGAGTAAATTGCCCTCCCTCTCGATGATAAAACAGTGATGTCAGCATAACCCCAATATCTCTGAATCACCAATCTGCTGTCTCCAATTCAAGGAATAACAATCTTACAGTGGCAGGACTTTGCAAGCTATTTCTCTTGGATCAGATGAACTATGAGTGCATGGTAACACTCAAGCATCTGAGCCCCCAGTCATTGAGCCATTCCCATTCTACTGTTTATTTTGTAATTAGGGGGCCATTGCACATGCTTCTTGTTTGTGATTTAATTGCAGCAAAACCCCTGCGGATGTTAGTAGCTGCCTGTCAGTCCATTTAAACTATCGCCTCTGTGACAAAATGCTTAGAAATTCATATGAGAGGCCTTTAACTGAGGGCGGTTTCTAACCCTAACCAATCCATTCCGTTGTCCCCTTAGTATTCTTAAGCATACCATAAATGTATTTGTAAATAATATTTGACAAAGGTCTGACACGCATTTACACACTTTAAACAACCATTCCCGACTTCAAAATGCATTTAAAAATCATGTTTAGCTGTCACAAACTGTCACATCTCATTGAGAGTGAATACATTGCAATCGGAATTGAACATAATTAACAGATGTTATGTGATGAAATTACACAGCACACACTTGTCATCACTGTTGACCAATTGATATACCTTTTTTCCACCTAAATAGAAATAACATTTCTTTCTGTTTTTGGATCTATTGAATGCTTATTGTACAAATTATGTTTTTAAATTATGATTTATGATTATGACAAATTATTAAAAACATACAAATAAAAAATAAATAATAAAAAATCTAGTCACATATTAAAGGGATGATGTGAGAGAAGTGAGAGTCCTGGTTTGTCTTGCTTGAACCCTCATTGATGGAGTGTTCTCATTCAAAATGTCTCTCACTGCTCCTTCTTATTTCTTTTCACTGCGCCTATCACAGCCTAAAATTATAAGATACTTGAAAGGGCAGGCTGGATGGATCTCCTTTGAAAACGAGAGTCTAATGGCTCTTACCTGAGAATAGAGGATTGCCTCCTGGGAAAAGTTGAGGTTCTCAAAGTGATACAAGGTAAAGCTGTCATTAGCATCTCCTTGGTATGAGCCATGACCCGGGATACGAGGCCTCTGAATACAACACTTCCTGTGACATTCCACTGTTTGATTCTCTGCAGTAACCTTGGCTATCGCCTCAATCACAGAGAATTAATTCCAGTCACGCCCCTCTACTCCCCCCGACCCCCCTCTCCTAGTTGTATCGGGCCCATGCATCGTACTACTGGCCCTGATGCACCCTGAATACCAGCCAAGCCCAACGATTTTCAGATCCCCAGGCCCCTATTGGCATCTGTCTGCCTCCACTCTCGAAATGGGCCAGTCTTTTGTCTGCACACAGTTTTTATTTTCAAATCATAGAACTTTCAACCTTTTCTTTTTACATACTCACTTATGACGTCAGTATGAGTATGATTTTTTGTAAAAGTTTTGTTTTGTCATCAGCATTCAGGCTTTACAGAGTTCAGTGCTTTTTATAATGTTCATTAACAGTAATGTTTCACCCAAGACTACCTGAAGGTCCATACATTCTAGCCTTAAAATTTACTAGATGATACATATAACTAGAAGATATAAAAATTATACAATAAAAAGTAAAGGACATAAGCTTTGTCCTCATATAGCCATAATAAAAGACTTACTTTATCCTGCACGCACCACACAATAGTGGCTTATTGCTGCATGACTGTTTCATCTGCTATATGATTTCTGAACACAAAAGCTGAAACATTTGTAACCAGTTGCCATAACAAAAATATAATGAGATGTTTCCCCATCCGTCACATAACATTTGTTCTACATGACATTTAGGTAAATATCATTTAAACAATGATATGCAAAGTTATGAGAAGGATGGGTGTGGGGGCACATGAGCACTTGCCCTGTAGCGACTGGTAGTGATTCAGCCATGCCTAAGTGCATTTCTGGGTGAGTGTGCATGCCATCAGGCCATGAGGCCCTTTTCTTAGGGGCTTGGGTGATGATCACTGCACTAGAGGCTCAGTCTAAATTCAGAGTTCAGCTGGCAAACAACAGCTGTTTGCTGCCACTATGCTGAATACAGCCTGACCACTAAGCCTGCCTATTCAAAGGGCCATGTACTTGCACCATCCAATATAAGCGCTGCTGTGATGCCAGGCAGGTAGCCCTCTCTGCACTGCCTCAGCTTAGTAATGGACAATTAATGTGCCATCTCATGCAGGATAGACAAGGAATCTTTAAATAGTGTGGCGCTTTCAAAAGCACAGACAGACAGATTGTCTGAAAAGATATTTATTTCGTTTTTTTTCTTTTCTGTTTGCAGTGCACAACAGAGAAAACATACCATTGCTTTAAGACAGTTTCTAATACACACACACACACACACACACATAGAAAAAATGAAATAATAATTAAAAATAAATAAATACAATAGAAAAATATTTTTGCTTGTAGGTTTGCAGCTCTATTTTCCCCAAGGTCCCTCAGTTTCAGTCCTAAAGCAAGAAGCAGCAGATGGCAAAGAGCAGTGCAGCTACTGTTGACGGCAAGTGATGGTGTCACCTTGACAAGTTACAATAGTCTCTCCATTGCTGTATGCATAATTGTCAAATGCCAATTAATAAGCTGAAATGGGAACAAACCTGTAAAATTGAAGCTACCTGCATACCAATCTCTCCTGTCAATGAGCTCAGATGTATATGATAGACTCCATGTGACCTTGTTTGCAGTTGAAATGATGTATTATAAGTTAATATATCATCCAGGGATTGCAGTATGATGGTGTCTTCATTGGCAGCCATAACCCAATGCTCTTTTATAATGCAGTCTGTTACGATGCTTTTTGAGCAATCATAATTGGCTTTTGAATTAAATGATGTATTATTGTAATATGCAAGATCTATACATTGATCTGAGGGCAAAGAGGAACACTTGAAAGGGACATTTCATTTTGTTTCGGGGTATTGCCTTTGAATTTTTCCTTTTAAATGCCATTGTAGCTGGTTTCTTAAGTGTGCACAAATGCATAATGTATATGCAGTATAGATTTTTGTCAGAGGGAAATGATGTATGTATGCTCATGCAGAGGAGGTGGCGGGGAGGGGATGGTGGTTGGGTCTATGGTGGGAGGTTGTCCTGGACTGAAGGCATTTGTCTGGGAGTGGCTGTAATTGGCTGCAGTGTGGCATTGTCTCATTAATATGGAGCCCAGGGGAAGGAGACAGCCAACTTCTTCCCTCTGTGTTTGATTGTTTGACTAGGTCTCCATTGATGCTAAATGTGGTGCTCCTGGGGCACCCCTTGCCTGTTGCCTGCTTCGTTAAAACCAAGAAAATGAATATTAATGTCATATGGACTGGAAGCTGCAGTAACAGAGGGGGGTCGTCAGTCTAACGCCTGTTACTGGGGATTTGTGTTTGTGCTTTATAGGTTCCAATCTTGCAGGGCTGCATGCTTTATCAACATGCAAACTGCTGTGGACACTTAAGTCCCCTGTCTAGGAGGCATCATGGCAAGACATATATTTCTTAACACATATATGAAAAAAATGGGCAACTGTGAATCACATGGAAAAAAAGAGATTTCCAAAATGGTGGGGATAGTGATGTTTTTTGATGAAACTTTTCACAAACTTTTCATGTCACACTACAAGATCTGCAGACTATCAGCAGTCGGCTCTTTGCTCATCCCCACATAGAGCACCGAGCAGGGAGTTCATGGGAAGAACCCAAGATTTAACTGCTATATTTACTCAACACATTAACTTAGTTCTACTGAACTTTATTTAGCACCAAGTGAAGTTTTTAAATTATTCATTAGCACTGTTTGGGAGACATTACTGTAATGTTAATCCCATTAATTTATCCTGTAATGAGGTAATGTAATGTATTGTTGTTTAGGCCGCAATCACTTTTGTTATGCTGTTAATATTGGCTAGTTTGTCTCACTGATTTTTGGTTAGCTTTGATACAGATATGTTTGAAACAAGACTGAAAACTATCTTCCCCTTCGCAAATCTGGTGGCCCCGTCTTGCTGCTGGTAATGTTACCTTGCTATGTTTTTTTCCTTTTTCTTATTTAGTTGTGCTTCAGAAAGGTCAGCACAAACAGGGTTGAAAAATGTTGAACTTTGAGGGCAGCAGCTCAGTGGCAAGCTGAGGCAGTGTGTTAAGCCGGGAGTAGTGCTGCTGCGGGGTTGGGTGCAACTGCTCTATCGATAGAGAAATAATGGTCCAGCCAGCACAAAACGATTATTTGCCTTATCATGTGTAGGAAGCTGAAGTATTTATGACCTATGACCTTTCAGATCAGAATTTTTTGGCAGCAGTGAGACAAACCAACTTTCTGACTCCCCGTCGTGAAATAAAATCATGTTAGAAATTGATCACAACCTTAAATGAACAAACAAATCATGGAGTGCTAGAGCAAGTATTTTTATTTATTTATTTTCAGTGTTTTTTCTCTCAACATAGTGAATACAGAACTGTCACTACCTCACAGTTCTGCCAAGGTGCTTGAGCCAAGCAGCAAACTGAATAAGGAAAAATTTACAGCCATACTTGGTGAACATAGAAGAAAGAAAACCTTTAATGTAAATAAACCAACTCACCTTCAGAGGGTCAGGGTCAGTGACCCTGATGAAGCGTGTTGGTGGGGCTCGGTACTTTACTCCTCGAATTTTCATTTAACACACAAATAAGAAAAACATTCCCGCTACATAAATGTAACATACAAACATACCCTGAATTCTTACCATATAAATTCTTGTCTTTCTTGTAATCATTTGTGAAAATTTCTAAACTAATTTATGTTATTCTTCTTGTTCCAAAATAATAATAAACTTAAATATGTGGTCATAATTGCAGCTATATACATATAAAAAACACTATGATTACAACCACATACAGGTAGTAACAGCACAGGAGGGAATAGACATAACGCTACACTTTCCACTGAGAACTTTTGTCTAAGGGATTGACAATGGTTGAAAGAGCTAGAGACAGGCAGTGCTAAATGCAGTGTTGGGCAGTAACACGTTACTGTAACGACGTTACTTTAGGCAGTAACTAATACTCTAACGCATTACTTTTCAAATGAAGTAACTCAGTTACCGTTACATTATGGCGCGTTAGTCCGTTACTCGATAAATGAATTCATGCTTGGCCAGCTGCAGTGTAGGCTACTTCCTCCTGTTTACAGTGCAGACACATTGTGGGCGTGTTTCTGTTTACTCAAACATGTGCGGTGGTCATGGCAAGTCAAGGTGAGTGCAAGGCGAGTTTTTCAACTTGGAAATACGCTCACTATTTCACTTTAATCGAGCACAAAGACAAAAACCTTTAAGTCAAATGTAAGCTGTGTCTTTCTTAAAAACACAGTCTTAGACCATAATGTCTTAGCAGAATTTAGTGATGTGAATGCAAATGAATAGGAACTGTTAAGTTGATCAACAGTTTGTATTATTTTCCTTACAGTACTGCAATGAAGGTTTTAAGGGCATTAATGGGAGTATTTAAAAGACTGTTCTTTAAAAAAGTAACTAAAAAGTTACTTTTAACAGTTACGCATTACTCTTTGGTGTAAGTAACTAACAAAGTAACTGAGTTAATTTTTGAATGAAGTAACTAGTAACTATAACTAGTTACTATTTTTCAGTAACTAGCACAACACTGGCTAAATGTGATATTGTTACATAATCAACCATAAACACCTCATTACGGTTGAGTGAAGAGACTGCCTCCGAACTACTAATGTGTCAGTTCCACCACCAGACTCCTATCTGTTAGCCATGAGCTGATGAATTATTAATTATAGAATACATAGAATCCTCGCTAGCTGCTCTATATCCTCAGAGCAGACAACCACAGAGGGATGTTCAAGGTCAGATAAAATAGGTTTCTTTGCCAACTATATGACGATAAAGCAACTGGAAAATACCTATAATTGGTTTAAAACACTGAAACACAGAAGAGTCCTTCCAGCCCCGCGGTCAGATTAGCTCTCTCTCCAGTCAAATTTGAGCAACATTAATAAAAGTTCAATTAACCATCAGGGGTCTGTTCTCTGGCCCACCTTCATAATCTAGTTTGATGGAAGCAGTTAAAGAATCAGCAGAGCCAATTTACTCCTCTCACACCTTAGCATTGAGTAAGACTGTATCAGATATAGTAATAACTGTAATAACACTTCATTGTCAGACAAAGTCAGGGCTGCAGACCAACCAGAATGTACCCGTCATTTACCGTCACACTTTCTTAACCCCCCCCCTCTCTCTCTCTTTAGTTCCTCAATTAATTTGCAGCTTTATAAACATTGCCACAATGGAAACCTGATGTCACCTTGGTTAATAGCATCTGACCTCAGATGTTTAAATAATTTAGTCACTTTAAAGGGAGAAACCCAACAAGCCCCTTAATTGATGCCCCCCCCCTCACCCCTGTGAAAGGGTCTGCAGATCCCCAACGTTGGAGAGGCTGTTTGGGCCCATTGCCATTGTTCTCCCAGCAAATTGGAGGTTTTTAATGAGCCATTGTCTGCAGCACAACCATCCACAGCTGGACTTTAGGGTCTGAAAGACCTTCCATTTATGGATCCCCAGTAAATGAGATGAGCTGTAGTACTAGATTTTTTTTTTCTGTACCAATTTATGTCTCCTTCTTTACTTTTGTCTTTCTTTACTGACTAATTTCACAGATGACTTGTCAGTAGCTAGCATTTCTTCTGACATACATTCATGTCATGTTGTATTTACTGTAAATACAATCAACTTTTAAAGTTGTGTAACATCTGCTGTGATTTGTTTATGGTTGATATTAAATTCTTGAAAATATTTTTGGTTCCAAGTTGCAGTAAAGTGTCATCCCATTCTTATGCCTTTTGAATGTTGCATTGCTCTGCCCAAGTGAAACATTTTATGATTTTTATGACAAAACCCATTCAACATTTTTGTGCTCTACACAGTATTCAAGTTCAGCACTTTGTGAATAGCTTTTTCTATTTTATGTTTTCCAAAAGAACCAACTACAGTTTTGTCATAGTTGGAAAAGTGGTCCAATTGTCAGCTTGGCACCCTGTAGCAGCCCAATTGTGCTGACTGAAATAATCATCTCATCAATAAGATATCAATTTTGTTTTCCTCAGACATCATGCTATTAATTCTACTCTCCATCTTTTTTCTCCAGGGGTAACTTCAGAACATTTGATCTTGGAGGACTAGTGAGCAGGAACAGTGGAGAGCAACAATGAGTAGAATGCCATTTGTGAGCTCCATGGTGCGTAGGTAATAACATAATAGCGTAATTGCTACACTTTCTTGAAGAAATCTTTATTGGCCCAATTGCTCTAAAATACCATACCTCAACTAAAAACAGCATACACATTTTGTAGGGTGTTTTGATTGTCGTCATGATTTTCATCTGTTGTCTGCTTTTATCAAAATCAGAGTTTATTTGCCAAGTGCATTTTCATGGACCAGGAATTTAGTGTTTGGTTTAGACCAGATACTTAAGTGGTTCAGACAATACTTGTGTTGAATAAAGTCTATCTATCTATCTATCTCTCTCTCTCTCTCTCTCTCTCTCTCTCTCTCTCTCTCTCTCTCTCTCTCTCTCTCCCTATATATATATATGTATGTATATTTGGATGAGATTGTGAACTGTTGTAGTTTCATAAGGATGTTCCATAAGGATAAATATGTGAGAAAGAACTGAACTGTCTTATTATTTGTAGAATTATTTATTTCTGCAGATGGATTTTAACAGGGTTGATATTGGATGATCAACTTCAATTGGCTTTCTACAATTAAAAGTAGAGCATAACAAGGAGAATGTCAATAAGTGAAACCTAGTGTTGTGTATATAGCCTACATATTTTTCAATATACCAAAATGAGCCATTATTACATTATTACCCAATCAGTCACATCTAATTATAGTACAATTAACAATAACAACTATAAATCTGAAATCAAGATTGCTAATAAAGCACTAATGAAATCACTATAAGGGAAAACATTGGCTTTACTTTCATTTAAGGTAACAAACTATCCAACATCCAAACAAAATAACGGGAGGCTTGAAGACTGCAGTTTGCAGGTGAGTCATGCAGGTGTCATTAATTTGAAGGCAGCTCTTACTGCAATGGTGTAATGGATGCTCAGAGGAGTTAAGCCTTTCTTTGGCAGGCATTTTTACAACTTGCATAGAATATAATGTGAATATAAACAGCTAAGTTAAAAAGGTAATAGATGTATAAATTAATATAGAAAGTCAGTGCACTATACATTTTTGTTTAAATATTATACTGTGTTGCATATTAAAATATCCTACAGAGGACAAATTTTTTGGCTGTGCATAAGCATCAAAAACTGGACAATCACAATTTGGCCAATTGTGGAGCCATTCATAGTCACTCATCAAAGGAGAGAAGAGTAAATTGGCTCTACTTTGAGCAGTTTATTTTTGAATTTATGCTTTTTTGCCCAGTTGTGTGAACCCTTGGCTATAAGCTCTTATTTGTGAAAGCATTTTTTTCCATGGTGTTATTGTGAAAAGTTGTCTCACAACTTAGCACTGATGATCTAACATTATCAACATAGAGCATTGTGGCAATAGTTTGATGCTTATAAGCCAGTGTGCATGCTCATGATGTTGAGACTGAGTTCATCACTGAGCCAAACTTGTAGCTATTCATATTATTGTTGCTTGATTTAATAAAAAAAATACTACTTTTTTAACAACTGATAACTTTATTCTACTGTACTGCATTTTTTTGGCTTTGCCTATGCATCACAAAATGGACAATCACAAACTGGCCACTTCTGGAGCTGTTCACAGTCACTCATCAAAGGAGAGAAGAGTAATTTGGCTTTACTTTGTGCACTTGAATTTTTAATTTATGTTTTATTCAATTAAAAACAAAAACTTTGAACTCTGACCTCTCATCCTTTAAGAACGGCATTGAAAAGATCACACATGGCAATATTTCCCATTCTAAAAAGTAACTCAGTAATTTTTACCCTAAGTATATTTTAACGAGTTACTGTTTACTGAAGTGGACTTGTATTCAATTAACTGAACTTCTATTTATGTAAAACATCAGCAAGGTAAGAGTTCTACTTGAGAAGCTGAGTACTTGTTTTAGTGCTCTTTCCATCCCTGTTCAAGTCATCTTAAGTCAAGTCAACATAACAACAGTTAAGTTGTAAGGAATTTGCCAGAGCAAGCTCTTAAAAGTAAGTGACAAACAGCATGACATTAAGAATTTCATATGTGTGACTCCTAAACCATTCTGCTCTCGCCTTTTTTGACACTTCTTAGCTTGCTGCCAGAGGGGAGGGGCTCAAACAGAGGCAAGACAGGATGAGAGGGTAACAGTCTTTGTCCTTCCTAAAATAAATTCTGCACCCTGCTCTGAATCAAATCTCTCACAGCTCCTGCCTTAAGTTATCGTCTTGCAAGTGAATTATTCCTCTTATGCTTCTAATCTTGCATAACCTTCTAAAATGGAAAATCAGTTTACTAGCCAAGTGGCTGAATATATTCTACACCTGTGCATGATCAAACCTTATCACAGCTTCCAGCACTTGAGGAAATAATTATCTAATTAATAAAATGAAGTAGAAGTTTTATTATTGTGAAATTATAACTTTAAATTAAAGCATAACTCTGGCCATTTTCACCCTGAACCATTTATAATCTTTATTCAATCACAGCAATCAATTTTGACCAAAATCTTTTAATGTCAATGTCAAAATCATTTTAATTTTCAGTTACTTATCTTTCTTGCTTAGGTTTATCTCTCCAGTCCTATATGACCACTGGACACAGCAAAAATCAATGCTAACAGCATCTAAAATATGTTTTTTTAAACACATTAATCACTCTCTCTGTAATGAGACGTGTGTAAGAAGATGTGAATGAAAATTATGTAAAATTTTGCCTTTGTCCTTTGAAACCATTGCTTTAGTCCTAGCTTGTTTATTTTTTGATGTGAGCTGCAGCTTCATGTCTACATGCACTGCTGTGTAAAGTTATGCAAGAGAAATAGTGACAGTTGTCAGGTCATGAATAAACTGAAAATTAGTCATATGTCACATGTATCAGCAGAGTGTTAATATGCTGATAAAGTCTCACAAATCCCACAAGAACTGAATTTTATCTGTTAGTTTATATGGACAGCTGTGATACATAGTGATATATAGTGATAGAAAGAGCTAAATCTATTTATTACTGAAGACAGTAAACATAAACAATTTTATAATAAAATACATTAAAAAGCACCTCTATAATATGCATGCAATGTTATAAGCTATACTTGCAAACAATTCAGTTGCTAAAGTTAACTAGCAGGCTAAGTAGTCTAACCCAGAAAAATAGAATCATTCCATTTATGTGGTCTAACCGTAGTCTTTTCTTGAAATACACTGACCTGCATAAACAGAGAACCCCTACAGTTTTACACAGAGCAATAAATGGCCCTGAAGCAGGTAAATTATTTACAACAGGCCCAGATCCCTTCCCTGACCTTAACCTGAGCAAAACCATGTCTAAACTTAAACATGTCTAACCAGTTTAAAAGCACTGGTGAAAAGCTGTGGTTAGTCTAAAACTGTGGATGCAGCAGTGCCTCCGTGCCTGCAGCTCGATGATATTGGTATTCTCAATAGAGACGAGCGAGGCAGCTGACCAACTAGAGAGCCAGAAACCTGAGACCACATTCAAATAAACTTTTAATGAATTATTCATTAGAAGTGGTCATGCTTTTGGTTTAAACAGAGAACGTTTTTCTTTTTTTTTTTTATGAACGGAAACAGTTGCTGTCAGTATGTGCAGGGAAGAGGGTCTTGCAGCAGTCAGTTTCAAAAGCAAGGTAAGGTTGATTTAATGCTCTCTCCATTGCTTAATCATGTAAAACACACAAACATGGTGGTGATTTGTTGGCTGCCAGTCTTCCCTACATCCAGTGTGAGCCAGTGAGTGGATGAAGCCAGTTGGATGTTCCAGCTCCTCTTTCATTTTAAGCCATTTATTCAGGCCTGTCTGTATATGTATGGACATTTTAACATGCATACTTCATTTTGTTCAAAGTACTGTCGATGAAATTAAATCATAGAAGTCAGGATGTGTAATAAACCTCCCCACAAATGAAGGTACACATAAAATTCTATATTCTATATTCATGCAAAGCCTGAATATGTATGAATTGTACTCTCAAACCATGTTACTGTCGACTAAAGTGCAGTGGTGTGATGAGTCAGGGTAATTTTAGTGGCTAATGGGCTAGATGAGAAACATTTGGTTTACACAGTTTTACATTAGTTACACTTACAATATGTCAAGTTAATGGCAAAATACTAAAAGCATGCTATAAAGTCGATGAATAAGTAATGATTAGAGGTTATTTTTGACAGAAAAACAAAGGCACCTACTATAGTGTTTTATATAGTTGAAAATTTTCCAAGCTCTTCATCTTTATGAGAATGTTCCGTGGTCAGCAGTGTGTGTGTGTGTGTGTGTGTGTGTGTGTGTGGTTTTGCATGTGTGCGCAGGTGCATTTGTGTGCATGTGCACATGCACACATCTTTTTGTCATGATCAGTTGTTGCTGCATTATCCAAAGCTAATGTAGCCTTAACTTTGACTGAAAAGGGAGTAATTGTTGATGTTTAAATCGAGAATGTGGACAAGTTAAACTTTGCTGGTTTGGGAGGTGTGAGTCCAACAAATATCAAACAAATGAAATGTCAAAGTTGGTACCCCTGTACAAATGAAATGTCAGGGACAATACCTTGGCCCAAGCCCTTTCTCACCTGGCTCATCATTCCCGGGCAGTCATATTTGTAGTCAGACATAAAAGAGCAGACCAAATAGGCTTTCTTTCACTGAGTTGACCTATTAGCACCCCATTATTTGAACTGCTGAATGAAAAGTGCTAGGGCCTCAACAACCCACTGGAGAAAGTTAAGGTCACAAAGTAAATTTCTTAGATACTTTTCTCCATCCTCTGCCTCCTGACTCTGCTCTCCCCTCCATCCTGTATTTGGCACAGAGCCTCAGTTCCTCCCAGTGCGGACATTCTCCCATGCACCGTCTCTGACTATCAAAACAACAGTCATTAGGCAAATTTGCTTTGGTGCAGGATTACGTTAATTATCATGGAATTATCACTTCATTAAAGCGGGCAGAGATAAATTATCTCTGATGAAATGAATGCAAAATGAGGAAATAATGATCAGGCAGCAAAAAAATTTACGTGACTGCTCGTCGAAAGAAATCAAGTCATTGTGTTCCAGAGAGTTGGTCCCTGAGAGGCAGTGCAGCACAACGCAACATGACAGAGCAAGTGGGTTTCACCAGTGAGGGGTGTGGACTACCCATCCCTTCACCAGTGCAAGCAGATTTTCCTCCCAAAGCCTCAGCAGAGCTTGTACTTTTTACTGCCAATTGCAAGTATCATTAATCATGCAAATACCAATTGTAATGAAGGCCTGCGTCAGCCTGGAGTAGCTCTCTTTGTTTCCTCTGCAAAATCTGTAGCTCTGCAGTATGGCTACAGTGTGACTTTGACAACTGAATTCACTGTACTGATGATTATATTAACCAATGGTATTTCTGTGCTTTGAAGTGTTGCTCCGTGGGCCATAGGACAACCAAGGTAAAGTTCTAAAAATATGAAGATAAGACTGTCCAGCTGTGTTTATAGAGACATTGCTTGGAAAAACAAGTAAAAATATGTGACACATTAGCTGTAATCTCTGATTATTTAGGGAAATTTTCCCATGGTGTTTACTGTGAAAGTTGCCTCACAAATTAACACTGCTGATCTGAAATTATCAACATAAAGCATCATGGCAACAGTGTGCGCCAGCGTTTGCTCAGGACCTTAAAAATGAGTTAATCACTGAGCCAACGTTGTGTTCGACATTGCAGCAGAGAACTGGGTATGAAACTCTGCTCTAAATGAAATTATAGGTATTCATATATTTGCTGCTTGATTTAATAAAAGTAATAACTTTGTAGAAATTGGAATGTTACACCATTAGCCCTTTTCCCATGATGTTTTTAAGGGAGCAGAAGAGGGAAACAATCCATTAGGGCCTCAGCAATGTCTTTCTGGTCTTTGTTTGTTGATCCAATGTAAATGATTACTGCACAAGGACATGGTTCCCTGCTTGATTTATAATCATTAAAGTAATCATATTGCTATGGCAACATAAGTAGCAAGGCTCATATCTTTCCATTTCTTGGCATTCTCTAGTGAGGTGCAGTATCTAGGAAAAATTGTTCCTTTTAAGAGACGTACTGTAGACCACTTGGAGAAGAATGCCGTGGGAGTAAGCCTGGAACCATGCTAGACCTTGGTTCTCCTGTATAATTTATGCATGAACTCGGTCAGCGTTTTGTGGCTACAACAGCTCTATATTTTTCATATATTCAATGTACACCAGGGAAAAGATCATGTTTTTTGGTGAGTGCTTTCATCAAAGTCAGATTTTTAAAATTAATCCACAGTACAGGTAGATCTAGATTCAGTGCTCAGCGTTCACAGCACCTTCAAAGCTACCTTTCACTCAATTTGTGACAGCTTTAGACTACATTTCCACTATTTTTGTGGCTTAGCACAGCTGTTTTGTCTACATGAACTCAACAGTCCCAGACTACAAACATGAGAACCAAAGCCTGTAATCTAGGTGTCATTTTGACTGATAAATTGTTGCTGCAAAAATTGAGAACATGAGAATTGCTCATACAATGTTTGTCTGAATGGAGTGGCAAGTTTGGTGCAATGCAAGAAAAAGTATTGCCTATTGTTCCTGGTTATGAAATACAAAGACTTCAAGCACTAGACTGTCCAAATGCATAGAAAGTGCATTTAGCAATTCCCATTTCAGTGTTTTACAAGTAAAACAGTATTTGACAAATGATACAGGACCCCACTGTGTGTCGGTACCAGAGGTCCAAATTAGTCATAAATTCATGCACCAGCATTGTCAGTCAGTTAATCAAGAACACATTATCACAACTCCTACAGGAATTTTAACCCCACCTTGCTGTGGTTTTCGTCCTGTATAATGACAGAGGTTGACAAAATTTGTGTTTTAAGAGTTGTAATGGATGTGTTAACAATTACAGTACATTTTAAATCAAATGGGTTAGGGTCAAATCTAATCAAAAGAGCTTTTTAATTTTCTGTTCTGTCTCAACTTTATCGTCATGCAGTCCATCCCTGCTGCTGTTCCCATTCACCTCCACTCTTCAGTTACATTAGTTCACTAATATACTATCCTGGTCTACAGACTTGACAAACTGCACCATTGAAGCTGTAAGATTCCATAAAATCCCTTAAGGATTTGGTCTTAATGGCTGCACACTGTTCCATAAAAATGCTAGTTTGCTTTGGAAATGGTGGTGCAGGTTCATTAGTAACAATCCTGTTGAACTGGAGAGTAAGCTCCCAAGTGAGGAGGAGAGAGAGGCCGAAAGCACCTCTGGAGACGTGGGGGAGGGGAGGGGAGGGCTGGTGAGGGG
>OMKZ01004471.1:6986-42199 GCA_900302535.1 Neoniphon sammara
GCCCCCCCACCCCCCTCCCTTGATGTTCTTGGAGAACTGCTCAGTGTTGTGGATCTGACAGAACTCTTCAAGGCTGTTCTCAATTTATCCACCAGCCTGAGAGAGCTGCTCGCTTCCTCGCCTGCCTGCTTTCGCAGCCGCTATGCTTTGGTTGTTTGGCATGCGCTGAGACACAGTGGTATGAAAACACGATCCAGACAGATGCAAGACTCAAAGCCAGTCAGACTCCAAACAAGCAGATTCTGCACATTCCCACGGTGCATTTAACGTGATGATGTAAAAGTTGTGTGAGGATTGTGGGAGTTGTGTGAAAATTATCAGTTAAATTGTGAGGAGTCTTAGTTAATAATAAAGAAGAAATGACAAAAATACAACTTTTACTTTGTTTTATTGCTAAAGTACTGCTCGATGAAGAAGGAACATATTTTCTCAAGTCTTGTAAACTGCTAGAATTTGATCGCATGTGTGTATAGTGGAACAAACTCTCTCAGCATTGACTGATGAACCCCAATTTGCTTCTTGATGACCACACATCACACTGTGGTGAAAATATCATTACTGCTGTGGTCGAAGAAGCAGTGTCTCTATGAGCGATGCACTCTAAAAGATTTCTTGAGCACATTCTGCAGTCACATTTTCAAGACCAGGGAGTTTTCTTTCACTCTCGTCTTCCAAAATGTTCCTGGATGGCCTAATTGGTGTCAGATCGTTGCGTAAGCCACCTTTAGGTCCTGTGGGAAAACACACCCACACGCACGCAGACACGGTGACGTTCACACGTGTTTTAAAGTTGCGAATAATGAGCAAGTGGGCCGAGGAGCCTGACTGAGCTGCACAGATGTTCCTTTTATAATGTGCCTTTATGACATCAGCAGCTCTTCAGGAAGTGGACTGGTTACACACAGCACACTGAGCTTCAGAGGACAGGCTCCTTCACAGGAGGCTGCAGAGAACTGTCCTGTTTGGGGAGACTCATAAACCAGCCGTGGGGGCATAGCCCTCAAAGTGTAATTATGCTAGAGCAGTGTGTGTGTGTGTGTGTGTGTGTGTGTGTGTGTCTTTAACCACCTGCTTCCCTCCACTGCTGTCCCCAGGAACAAAAGCCCACTGCTCTGAGGTCACTGACTCCGAGTTAGCTGCAGGCTCTGTGTTTTCATGCTCTTAATGGGCTCTTAAGAGACAGCGTCATCCCATAGGGCATATCTGCATCACCAAGTGCACAGTGTTATTGATGGGATAATAGGAAGCATTCTGTGGGAAATGAGCTTCCACTTACAGTGTGAGCCTCCTATGTGATTGACAAGTCATCTTAACCTATCACCATCCTTCCCCCTGTTGCACTCGATTGTCATTAGGCCATGATGCTTGTCTGATAGATGCTGAGGCAATATAGATGGGCAGTCCCACCAACAGTTCTGAATATCATAATTTATCATGATGCAAATTCTGTTCGGTACTTATCATCATGCTTATAATATTAAAGGGGTGTGAATCTTTGATGTCATAGATTTAATTCACAATTAGTTGGTGAATCAATTTAAGAAAGCTTTCGTTTTTTTCAGAATGATTTTGAATTCAATTTGATCAATTTGAGTTTGTAACCCACAATTCACCTGAATGATTCAATTCAGCACTTTTAGTCAAAATTTTAGATCCATTAAGTGAACATCCACATTAATGTAAGACTGTCCTTTTTTTCTTCTGAAATGTGGAAAAAAAACAACAGAAAACAGAATAACTAAAAAGACATTATTGACCAAAAAAGTTGTAAGTCATAGTATTTTGTTAGATCAACACATAGTTTGGAAAGATTCATTTCAAAGCATTTCCTATTCAGGCCAAAGTCAGGGGGATTTGTTCTGTTTATTTCTTTCAGTAGATCTATGCAGCTGCATTGGCAGCATTCATAATCAATGCATCAATGCTATGGATGAATAGTTACACGTCTAATGGTAGATCAATATTCCTATACAGACCTTCTCAGTTGCCTCAAAGTGTGACCTGCATCACATGACCTTTTTCAGTTGGAAATTTAGATTCTCTCTGCTCAGTCTTTCCCTTGCTCTGTGTGTGTGTGTGTGTGTGTGTGTTCAAGTACACAGGAAAAATAACGGGTCAGAAAAAGACTGCCTTTTATTCTCCCTTCCTCTTCTTAGTGCCAGCCAAGCTCTTTTAAGAGGTGCAGAGTGACTGTTCTATGAGAGCGGATGTTCACGTCAGATGTAAAATGTAAAACGGTCCTTAAACAAGCAACACAGAGGGCTCTGTTCAGAAGAGTGACCTTTTCAATAGTGTGGGGTTACACATGGAAAAATGTTTGGCCCCAGATTCCTTTCTGCTCATTATCTGATTTTTTTTTAAACCTATTTTTTTAACACTGCCCTTTTATGCTGGCGTAACATGTGGCGTCTGCTGTGTGCGTTTGGGAAATGCACTGTCGTAATGCCAGCTTTTGGTTTCACGTGTTTATTTTTGATCTTGTGTTTTGTAACGTGAGGGCACTGGCATTTTTTAGGGGGCATGTATTTTTAGTTCTATCAAAATTCCATTGAAAACCATCCAAGTGCGCAGGGAAGTAAGATTGATGTTAATTATCAACAGGCTCCTGTGCTTCTTTCCAACACACAGACTCACATGCATAATAGTGAGCTTGCAGGTTCGACTATATTCAGCTGACCTTTAAAGACACCTGGAGGTGGCTGGCAGGAAATGTGAGACAGACGTGAAGAAAGAGAAAGTCCGGTCAACATGACTGACTGACTGACTGACTCGGGCTTCATTTCGGTTGGCTGGGCAGGCCTCAGCAGGCAGGAAATGGGCAGAACAGGGTGTGCCAAGACAGGAAGTCTGACTGAGTGCTTGCACCCTCCCCCCTCCTCCCAGCCACCTCCACTCGCAGGGCCTCAGCCGTGATGACCGTGCCTCCACTGCAGCACCTCAGCTGCACAGCGCAGACACATTCACAAGCCGCCACGCATACTTCCTGTTTTCATTCCTCCCTCCGTCCCCTCTTTGTTTACTCATCCCCCTGTAGGTGGGCAAGTCTTTGCAGTCACACTGTCTCCAACCTCCATGATGGGCGTCTGAGCCGTTTGATGTATGGTTACAGCACAGGCAAGGCCTGTAGTTCTGCTTGACTAGCTGCTCCGAATCATCACGTATATGAAAACCTCAAGAAAAGGTGTGGGGAAGTGCTCTCCTGTTTCTTGAGAAAAGAAAATTTGTGTTATTTATAGAGAAATGAAGTCAGATGGGGATAGAAGATGAGGAAAATGCGTGTTCTTTTCTTCAGTTTTCAATACAAAGTTTTATCCAAGAGGATGCGATAAGGGCAAAGCAAGTCCATCTTGGCCAATCAGAAATGGCAAAATGACTAATGTGCAAAGCAAAAAGACCTTACAATCTATTGGGGGTGACATGTCTTAGACTGTCGCTGCACGTGTACCCCAGTACTTACTGTGTGGGACAGTGATGTCTCCTCTGTGTTCTCACTGCCAGACCTAAATGACTGGGGACAGATCATCACAGTAATGTAACCAAGAGTGATCACACCACTCCCATACTAAATCAGCCATCATCGGGGTCACATAAGGACATTTCCTCTGCCTCCCAGACCATGAGAACCTAAACCCAGAGAGAACAAATGTTTCCGAATTGACTCTGTCCCCTTTCATTTAGATTGTGGTGTTTATTTGCAGTACTTTCTCATGATTGAATACAAGATACGGATTGTCTCATTCCTCATCGAGTCTCATGTTAAAATCAAAAGTGTCAGAGCAGAGACACAGAAATATTCCGGAGGGCCGTCTTTGCTACCATCATCGAGTGACAATGCCCTGACATATCACCAGCGCTGACATGGAAATCAGATTCCCAAGGCATGCACATTAGTCACATTCTCTCGAATCGGTCAGAGGAGTTACTCAAAAGCCGGGAATGGACGGGGAAGTGAGTCAACAACGAGTGATGGCTGTTTCATTTAGCAGGCAGGAGATGCCTCCTCTCTGTGCGCTCTGCCCCAGCCCCTGCAGTGGACACAGCCAGGCTACCATCAGCATATCAATGCCCTGCTTTCTACAGAAGGGCCAGCTGAAGCTTGCCAGCGCGAACTCCACATGCTTTCAATACAGTATCAAAAACGCTTTGTGTGCAGCCATAGCTGCGGCAAAAGAGATTTCTGTAGATGTGGTGACACAAAGAGGAATCACAGTTTCTGGTAGAAAATGAGAGGAATTATATGAGAGTCCTGATGTGTAGAGTGCTGAAAATCATGCGAATGTGAGGGAAGCACAAAGGAGAAGGAATGACGGGAAGTGCACAGTGGGAGGGAGTTGAGGTGGCCTCCTGTGGGCACAATGACGTGCATCTCTGTCCAGATTAAGCCAACCCATCTGGGACTCCCTCTGGGCTGATCTCCGCTCTGTCTGTCCTCATAATCGCTTGCCTCTCACCTCTGATTTAATTTCTCTGAGCAGTCATCGTTTCACTTCGTCAGCTGGCCTGCCTCACCGCACCACGAGAAGCTAATAGGCCATTGATGCATTGATGCCAGCGAGCGTCTCCCGGCCAATGCCAGGAGTCCTGGGCAGCTGGCACTCTCATTCAACCCAACCACAAAGTACAAAGTCTTACTGTGGGCTAATTGGGTCGTCCTCATGTGGGAACCACTTGCACTGCGAGTCTCTCAATCGTCCCTTGATTTTTCTTTTTTTGCATATGTGTGTGAAACAGCAAAATGAAATAAATTGAATCCATATAACAAGAAAAATTCTAAGACTGATGAAATTGCTCTTCTGTGGAGCTAAATATGAGGATAGCATCCCAAACGGCACAACAAGGCGATGTCAAGCATGTTTGGTTTAATCATGCTGCAGCGTTTGCATGTTTTAGCCCATTTACTACAGTTCATGTTCACTTTATCGATCCTTTTCCAGAGCACACCATACTGTTTTAGATGTTTGAGTGTGTTTTTCCTACCCTCTAGGCAGCCATTCATTTTAGTACAGCATGAAAATCAAGTTGCAGTGACTTAGAAGTAATCTGTCACCGTGAGCATCCTACTCAGCTATGCTTTGGTTGCTTTGCGCAGAGCTGGTCAGTATGCACAATATCAAATATATCTTTAACCAAATACCCCAATATTGGTATTGTGACGATATAGTAGGGATGACTTGTGATGATTTCATAAGATATTTACACATGAGATTTTTGATAAACAATTAGTAATGTGGATATAATGACCAAGCAGTTAGAGGTAAATGATACAACAGTTTTAAAAAGTTCAGAAAATTGCATCCCTTTACTGTAATTCAGCCTTTTAAAACAGTAAAAAGACAACAATTACACCACATCACGATGTTATGATATCCAAAATCCTAGATGATATCTAGTCTCATATCATGATATTCATATAATATTGATATATTGCCCATCAATCGATTCTTGCATGATAATTCAGTTTAATGTCACATTAATCTGAAAAGTCTACACCTCTTCCGGTGTGTTCACATGTTGGTGGGACGCTCCAACATCCCAGACATCAAAGTTGGCTGCCAAACAGCTTTGCATTCATCCTCCATTTGGTCAGAAAATCAAACCCAGAAGACAAACGATAAGCAAACATGCACATTGTGAAAAAGATGATATGGAATTTGGCTTCTTCTTGCTTTAAAAAAGCTATGATAGTCTGGCTAACTACCAAGTAGGAAATTTGTTTTTCTGATTTATCAGTAGTGCGTGAGTGCACCGCTCCTCTCTGTTGCACTTGTACACCCACACAGCAGAATGTGTGTCTCTGCCAGAAAATGGTCAATGAAGAAAAGACTGTTTTACAAACTAAATTCAAACATTCATGACTTCTGTACTCAGGTATGAATGTAGGCTAGAGCAGCAGAGAATTTGAATGTGCGCGTATCGCCTGAACATTTGAATTGGAAGAAAATAGGCAAACGAACATATTAAAGAATCTAAAAATGTATATACTGTGCTGTGGAAAATGGTTGCTATATAAGTGTCGTGAATGGGCTAAAGATGCAGAAACACCAGTATGGTCCTTTAAGTTTGTTTTGTTTTGGCAGGTGTGAAAAACACCGTTCAAACACGTGTGCACCGAATATCTGCACCAAAACAGATGAGAATGAACGTCTCGCTCTTTGTTAGCAGTGAGAATTTAATCATACCAGCTCCCAGAAACAAACCCAAAACGGATGTTGACATCTGATAGCCAGCAGTTACTCATACTTGGAAAGCTTAACAAATGAGCCGAGGGCAAACTACAGTCTGGACTGATGCTTCTACTCAACCATTTCTTCATGTATTCAAACCAGAAAAGGTAAATCACTTCTAGGAATGCAGTGCTTCGCGCATAGCTGAAGTTACAGGGGCGCCAGTTACAGGAATTTTGGGTAAGCAGTGCCGAAATGTCCTGGAAGGATGACTGTTTACTAAAACTCTGTCCAGTAAACACACTACTTGTGAGTCCTTGTGTTTACAAGCCCTGGTTCACTTGTAGTTGGGCAGTGTGAACCTAAACAAACCAAATGCAAAAAAATACAACAAAATAAACTTCTCCCTTCTGGCTCAGACCAAAGAAAACAAACTGGAGGTGTGAAGGCAGCCTCAGGTGAGCTGTGCAGTTCCCAGCCTTGACGTGACAGCATAAGCCCTGCTATTATTGACCTTTACCGCACACACACACACACACACACACACACACACACACACACACACACACACTCACACACACTCACACACAGCCAGAGCCTGGCCTCAGGTCGTGCTGCTGATGTAACAGGACAGGTGTTTTACCTGTAGCTAATCAGCACCATACATATTTAATAGCAGTAGTTAAAGCATGGTCAGTCATGTTTAAAATATGCTCTGGCGCGGCCTCATCTGCAGCAGGATTACGAGCCGAGCGCAGAGCCACGGCTGGTGCCGAACGTAAAGCCAGGGAACAGTTATGTTGAGACGGCGGCCAGCTCCGCATTCCTCTCGTCCTCCTCTCCTCCTCCCTCCCCTGACCTGATCCTCCTCCCGCCTGCCTCAGCGAAGAGCTCCTGTGACTTGATTAGACTCTCGCTCCGCAAAATTTGATTTCGTCGACACAAAGAAAGTGTTTGTCACCTTGCTTGAACCGCTGATTATATGTTCAGATTACAGAGACGGGGAAGAGCAGCGCGCTCTCTGCTGTGTCACTGTTGTTTGGCCACGACAGGAAGTGAATTTGCACTTGTTTCTCTTCCTGTTTACTTGTTTGTCTATTGGTTTGTTCCAGAATGTGTGTGCGTGTGGCAGGGATTATGTTTAAATTTTGACCTTGAGTTACCTGTTCTAATCTCTGAGCTAGGTTTCCCAAAGTCACCTTAGTGCTAGATGCTTTATGGGAATATCTACAGGATCTGTTAGTCTTTCTCTGATGTTGCATGAAAACCTAGAAAATAGCAGCTTGTCAGCAATGATTTTTTTCATTCCCAAAAAGCTGATATTTTCCAGGCCTTGTTTTTATCGTGACGACTTTTTCTTTTTATCCAGTTGGGCTCTGAAAAGGTAATGAGCTGAAGAGACAGGATAAATTGGTAAATGGTTTTCAAATGGCAATAAGGATATGTTTATTGATGGTTGGGATTCTCTGCAATTTAAAAAAAACATATTTTGCACATTTTCAAAGCTAATTATATAATTAACTCTTGTGCCATTGCAGTTGTGGTCTTTGTTGTTAAAACAAACGCCTCAGGCACAGGTCCTTTCTCGTGCTGCAGGACTTTGTGTCAGCTGAGTACAGAGGAGGGAGTTCAGAGGTTTAACTACCATTTCAGCACACTATTTACCAGGCTTGTGTCATCTTAGTGACATTGCATTTTGCAGTGTATTTGTATCCCAGAGAGTGAGCTTGCCGTCTGTCCAGTGCCCCCAAGTTGTTTTTGTGCAAAATGTCTGAATTGATAGCTCTTCATCACTCCTTCCTGCCCTCCATCTCTTCCTCCTTCACTCCCCTCCTCTTTCCCCCTCCTCAACCCCCCACCCCACCTCCTGTCCTGCTCCTCCTCCAGTAGAGTGGCCCCCCAATGATTTATCATGGTGGACTTCCAGTCCTGGCAGCACACATACTGGGAGAGGAGGAGAGGGCTCAGGACATCTGGGGGAAGTGAGATTATGAAACGAGCCTTCTGTCCTCTCCCGACCCCGGCCATCACATTTACTCCTCATTATGGCTAAACAATATTGACCAAATGCTTACTATGATTTTCTGTTTTCTGAATGTTGCAACTGCAGGCACAGTTTGCTATATAATGTCTTTTTTTAAGCTAATTATTGAGTGGTTTAGACACAGGGTTTGCATATTATTGTCTCTCAAATGCAACTTGATCTGTAGGCCAGATGCTACACCAGACTACCTTGTGCAGGAGGCCGTCTGAAACAACCTCAGCTCTTGTGCCTTGGTATTTGCAGCAGGCATTATTGTGTGCTCTCTTTTTATTTTTAATTGTGTCGTTCTACTTTCCTCTGTACAACATACCCCATTTGATGACCTGGGTGGGCCCAAAGGACACATAAGTACCCTGACAGAAAGTCCAGGACTTAACTGTGATTGGACAAATGAATGAATTTGACTAAAAATAAACGGGTTGCATGTGACAGTGAGTGTTGTCCTGCAGCTGTCACCAGTAACTAATGACTGTAATTACTGTCAACACCAATAATTACATCACTACTGCTTCATTACAGTCATTAGTAAGTACTGTTACCATAACCTCTTTGTGCTATTAGTTACTAACTTCAACTCCTACTACTGCCTCTACTTTACTTTAGCCATTATTATTATTAAACACTACTACTACCACTGTCACTTTCTGATGGTCATTGTTATCAGTACAAAAAAACTGCACTTGACTCCAGTAAGGATGTGCAAAAGTCCGTTTTTCCAAGTGTGTTGTCTGAATGATTATATTCATCTACTGAACTCAACCACAAGAAGGGCATGAATTGAAATTAGGTTATACTGTGAAAAAGTTTAAGAATACATTTCTTGGCTGTCTTTGTAAAGAAAACACATCAACTATGTTTTTGAGGCAAAGTGCTTACCATTTTCTTCTTAAATTAATTAAAAAAGGGCAAAGAGAAATGTTAAAGATCTTGATGGTCTATTTCTTCTTTTGTGCAGACGTTAAACTGTGTTGAACACAGCTCTGTCAATCAAGTTTCAATCAGACTTTATTTCTATAGCACATTTTGTGCTATCAAATGCAATGCGGTGTGCTTGGTGTAGTTTACCATTTCTGCATGACATATTTTAGATGACTGATAAAACAAAAAATATAAATAGGCTGTTGCATGCAGTGTCATAAAAGTGATGATGTCAGACAAATTCCAAGATATAATTGGCCAATCTTTGTGCCACAGATCGTATTTGGTTATCTAAAACTAATAGTTTAAAAAAAGAAGCAATGTGAGATACCATGCCAAATATTATTTGCCATGGTTAATTATTATTATTATATGAATAATAATATTATAATACATATAATTATTATATGAATCTTAGTGGTAAAAAGTCAAATAGTCAGCTGTTAATCGACTAGTCAACTATGCTGTCTCTTCCCTGGTTTCCAGGATTCGTGACAGATTCAAGAGCTGATGCTGCAGTTTGAGCTGAAGTTAGAGGGATTGTAGTTTAGGCCTGGTCTAAATTCCACAGTTCATAGGGCAGACAGATGCTTTCCTGGTCACCCCTGCGTGATTAATTGTTGGCCCCGTGTCGTTTAGTCTGCCTGTTTTCAGTTCTGATGTTAACTCTGATTTTTGTTTACCAGCGACTCGGTCGCTTAGAATGAGAAAGTAACCTCTTGCTTCTTAAAATGGCTTAGGTATGTTTGCATGCTCTGCTGAATTTCAGTGACGTCTTTCCGCCCTCCATCCTTTATAGAAACAAAACTATATTTAGGATCCTGAATTCCTCTGTGTGAGCCTGCAATGGGCTCGGTTCTTCAAAGAGCCATTGTTGGGTTATCAGACCTTCAGTTGGAATATGGTGCCGTCTCTTTTTACAGCCACCCCAGATGCACTTAGAAGGTAGAATCTGTCCCATAATTTGAGATGCACCTCCATGTGAAGCTGGAAGGCTTCACAACAAGAGAAGAGCGCAGGCCTCTCAGCTGCGGTCTCGAATACGAACTCTCCAGGCAGCAGCTGAAAATGGGTCATTCGCATCTCACTAAAACTTTGCTGCTTCCCATTCTCCAGGTGGATGGAGATTGAAAATCAACCCCCTGAAACGTGGCAGAGTGCCAAGTTTTAAAATGAAACACTTGACACTTGAAAGTTTTTTTTTTTGTCTTTTGTGTGAGCAGTGTGGAAAAAGCAATGGGTTGATTTGTGATCTCTGTCTCTTTCCTCTCCCCTGCTCTTCCTCCTCTTCACAGGCTGTCAGCATCAATAAGGCCATCAACACACAGGAGGTCGCTGTCAAAGAGAAGCATGCCAGGAATATCCTCACAAAGTGTGTGTGTATGTGTGTGTGTGTCCGCTTGTTGCATGTTGTTGAGTGGAGTTTGTTTTGCTTTGGCAAGGAGAGGAGCAGTGTGTTTACCCTGATTCCCATGTGTTTGTGGAAACTCTAGTCTTAAGTGTTCCTCCATGACTGGAGGGCAATGTTCGTACAAGATTGAAACAATGAACCTAATGTGACCTTATAGTCTACACATTGCCACACTGCAGAGCTAATTTAGCCAATGTGTGAAACAAAACACGAAGCTGGACGGACAAAGAGAGAGCTGTTTGTGTCTGCTGTATTTTCTGCTGTTTTTTAAAGGCATGTCTGTTTTATATTATCAAGCACACAAAAGCGCACAGACAGTAATCTCTCAGTAGATCTGAAATCCCGGGAATGATGGGTGGGTGGTAGGTGGGGGTAAACAGATTAAAGTGGTATCTCTGGGAGGAATAGAGAGAGAAAAAAGGGGCAGATTGACAGAAGAATGGACGGTCAGACAGGGAGACAAAGATGGAGGGAGGTTAAGAGACAGGCAGACAGAGAAAGACAGATGATTAAATGTAATATCAGCTATGAGCCAGACTGAAGTCACAGTTAATGTTGTTCACTGTAGTCCGATGATCCTTGACTGTCCCTGTCACCCTGCATCTTGGGGACCCATCATGAGAAAGGCGCCCACACGTTCTGGGCGGCCGTCAACCGGCTGCCCCTCTCCAGCAACGCAGTGCTCTGCTGGAAGTTCTGCCACGTCTTCCACAAGCTGCTGCGAGACGGCCATCCAAACGTATGTAAAGAAAATGTAACAGCATGACCTTTGCCTTACATCACTTCTTATCTGCTCCTCTGTCGTTTGATTCCCCAAGAGGAATTGTTTGGAAAATGCTGTTTATCTGGTAATGCTAATTTTATAGAGGGGTTAACAGTATCCACAATCCCCCACAGAGACCTTAAAGGGATAGTTCAGATTTACTGGCACAGCGAGTGATATTGATGTATGGACATTATCTCTAGAGGCAGTCCCCATGGTTGAAGTTGTGGCTAGCGGTTAGCTAAATGAGTAGCAGTCAGGTCAGCTAATGGTTAACAATTTAACCTTCGAAAAACCTAGCTAAAAAATGTTTAAAGTATCCACAATAAAATGCAGCAACAATCATGTATTTCAGTGCTTATTGCTTATTAGACTGACGCTATAGCTTGGAACTATTTTGCTAAATGTAGAACACCACTGGTTTAATACACACTGGAGCCTGTTGACATATCACTCTGCTTATCAGTTTTGCTAGCTAGCAGGAGTTCCAAGAGGGAAAATTTGCGTAGTAATAACAGTGATGTTATTCAGTGATCAAACAGTTCCAAGATATAATGTCATTCTAATGGGACTGTTAAGCACAGTATATTCGTGCATTTTGTTGTGGATGATTTAAACATTTTTAGCAAGTGTTTTTGTGGCTTAAAACTTTAGCCATTAGCTGACCTTGTTGACTGCTACTCATTTAGCTGTCTGCCCGCTGGGACAATTAGCCATAACTTTGACCGCGGGATTGCATTTGGAGATAATGTCAATGCCAATCACTAGTATTACTAGTAATCACTAGCAACAGTCAGTCATACCAACTTTTGTCAATAAATAAACTATCCCTTTAAAGTAGTTTTTGAAGTGCATAATTCTTTACCTTATATTTGCAATTAATTATACTTAACCGATCCCTCTGATTTGCTGTGTTCCTCCACTTCTTCTCTGTTTACTCTCCTCTTTCTCCTTTTCTCTCCCTATAGGTGATAAAGGATTCCATGAGGAACAAGGCTGACTTAACTGATATGAGCAGGATGTGGGTAAGAGATCATAACAAACAGCCACAAGTCGTAGTAATAGGACAGTACGCTGGAGTTAACCTTCTACTGATGATGCAGTGTATCGTGAAACCCTTACGAAATGATAAATACATGATGGTGAACAGCTTTTGACCATGGTTCTCCAACAGGCCAACGTTAGCTTGTTGTCTTCATTATTCTGCTGTCCAAAGAATTTCACTTCTCCAATCTTCCATTTCATCGTGTGCCCATCTTTTAAAAAAAAAAAAAAAGGCAGGGAGTGACCAGTGATTCACAAGGCTTGCTCAAAGCCTCCCTTGTATTTGCAATAGGACATAATCACCGGTGGTTGTGGCTCTTGTTGTGGTTGTTGTAGCCTTAGGCGTTGTCACAGATTGCATGATGTTTCTGTTGTTGCTACCCGGCCTGCTGTTGTTGGAATAGAGTGACAGACATTGTAGCTGCTGACAGACTAAGCCATGTACCACCGCCAAATCTGAGTGTAGCAGCTCACCACGCGTGGCTTGCCAGCGACATGCTGTGGGTGGCAGCCAATATTACGTAAGTTATTATTATGTTGACTCTTTTGCTGGGAATCCCTGCCCTCACCTGCTCAGGTTTTCCAAAGTGCTGGATCTGCAGTGTGAACATGATGAATATTCGTATTGATCTAAGCCAGCAGAAGTTTCTTTACAACACTGATAGATACACTTGTGATAAAATTCACAGGCCTTACATTATAAACTTGTAAAGAATACTTTAAGCCAGTAAATGTGAGCAGTCTCTCTTTAATTATGTGTTGAGCAATGTTAGCCTGGGTGGAGGGCCTGTTCTGCTTAGTAACACCCTATTCCTGGATGTTCCCTGCTTATGTGTTTTTCTTTTTACTACTCGGTTTTTGCTGATGTCACTAGTTAGGAGGACACAGGAAGTTTGGTCCCTGTGACCGGGGTTGTGGCCTCTTATTTCCTGTTGTGACATCACCACCACCGCTCCCAGATGTGAGGAAAAAGGAAGTGAGAAGCAATTGGCCACATAGCTGGGTTGTTCAACTTTGTTCCTACTCTCATAGCGGAGCATTTTCACACTGCTGACACAAACTACCTGACCTAAGCTCTACTGGTTGGCATTGTATTTCAGTACAATGGGAAGAGAAGAGATCATGGCTGAAGTTTAGGTTGACAGTTGCCTTGTATGAAGCCTCCTTGCGCACCCTGCGCACGTCGACTGCATGCTGCGCTTGGCCAACATGCCGCACTGAATTTTCTCAATATACCTAATGATTCCCTTTCTTGACGCTCTGCACCTCTGACCAGCAAAACTTCCAAGCCTCTCAAGAAGAGGAAAGACAGCTTCCCCTTTGATCATGTCTCTCTCTCTCTTTCTCTTATATCTCTGTCTCCCATTTCTTCTCCCGCTCTCTCTCTTCCCCATCAAATTTCTCCCCCAGGGTCACCTGAGTGAAGGCTATGGGAAGCTGTGCAGCATCTACCTCAAACTGCTCATCACCAAAATGGAGTTTCACATCAAAGTGAGTTGGCCTGGCCTATAAAATCCCATCGACAGTCTCCCTCATCACTCATTATCTTAGCCTCAGACTCTCCTTTTAGTGCCAGCATGTCTCTCTAGGGGGGCCGGCTTCATAGAAAATGCTGGCTTTTACACTAATGGCCTTTCAAGAATCTGTAATGTAGCCTTTTTATAAGACAGCTGCGCAGGCTGGTAGAGGGAGCAGACAGGAGTGTCGATGCTGTTACAGGATGCTGTGGTTAGTTGGTGCTCCACTAATGATTGGTACCCAGTACTTGCCCATCCTGGACTCAAGAAATCAAAGGAATACAGTGTGACGTCTTTGCACATAAGGCCTTTGATGATCTAACCATTTGGCAACAATAAAATTGTTAGTGGTTAAATGTCTGTGTGCCCAGTGCGGGTGCAAAAGAAAGTATGTTCAATCTTTGCATCAATTTAACAAAAACAAAAACATAATACATACATACACAATACATACTGAATTCAGCCAGCCAGCAAAATTTTCCCTGAAAGTCATACCTGTTTTCATAGCTATTTTCTATTTTGAAATAAGCACTGTGTGAAATATTCAGTAAAGAGACAAAATCAGATTTGTAACTTTAATTTAAAGCTTGCTGCTCAGTCACGCAGCTAAAATCTTTTGTCTTGGTTTTCATTTTTTGTCTTTAGTGGCCTCACTACCATGGAATAACATTCAAGCGCAGCTTATGTTTGGCTTGTTAACTATCCAGACAGCAGAGAAAAGGGGAAAAGTTTGCAGGAATTTACAGCTCCAGTTTTACAGCCCCAGCACTACAGGCAGCCAATCAGGAGCCAGTTTGATAAAGAGCCATTGCTTTACTTTGATTTGATTGGCTCACAGTCAGAGAGAGAGCATATGGTGGTCAGACAGGACAAAGTTTGAGAACAGTTGAAGACCAAAGACTGTAAATAAGCTTATCATGTCAAGGTTACCGGTCAGTGTGGCAGGTGACTCTTAATGATTAATTGGCAGAGACAATTTTTTCTGATGTCTGCTGTTTTCTGATGTCTGCTGACAGGTGTGACTTTCCAATCCCGCCAGTAAATCATCGTTGTTCATGTTGTGACTGAGAGGTTCTTGCTGTCGCAGATGTTAGTCAGGATCACTGAACTTGTTATTTGAGAAAAAAAAAAAAAAAAGATTTCATCGTGTCCTCTTCTCTTCCAGAATCCCCGTTTCCCGGGCAACCTGCAGATGTCAAACAGACAGCTTGACGAGGCGGGAGAGAATGACGTTAACAACTTGTGAGTGTCATATGTATTTTCCATCGTGATGCACAAGCGCCCACATTCAGAGACAGAATAAGCCACGAGATGCCATTCTACGCAATAATTTAATAGTTAATTTAACAATTTGATCAGGTATAGGAAAACACTAATCTTCTTTTGGAGAACAATGGTATTCATCTGTGTATTCAGAACACCAGCAAAAAATCACATTTTTGTCTTTAAAGCAGGATCATTTTTACCATTGGTGTGATGTTAATGTTGAAGGCAACAGATGCAAAGATTGCCCTTGATATGCCTTTCTGCTTTGTGGGTACGAGAGAGAGAGAGAGAGAGACAAAAGTGAGTGTGTGTGTTAGTGGAAGCTGTTCTGCATTTACAGTTGCTGTACAATGAATATGCATGTGTGCATTAAGAGAAAGTGAAAAAGATTTCTCTCTCTCTCTCTCTCTTGCCTCTCTTGCTCTCTCTACCTCGCTCTCTCTCCTCCAGTTTCCAGTTGACAGTAGAGATGTTTGACTACCTGGAGTGTGAGCTCAACCTCTTCCTGGGCGGTAAGCTATTCTGGTCTGGCTGTCTGCTCATTAGCCGGGCTTATCTAAGGCAGGGCATGATGTAACACACACACACACACACTCACAAATGCACACTTTCCCAGATAGACAGGGAGACACACACATGCATCATGACGCACAGAAATAGGTGTTCTGACAGATGGACATGGACATACAGTCCACTCTTCCTCTGCCTCAGTCTGCAGCGAGGCTATTAGCGGTTTCACACTGTAGCCTTGTTGTCTGGATGAGTCATCCTAGGTAAGCGTTTCTTAAAGTATGGGCCAGACTAAAAATAGAAGGCTGGGATGTGACCAGGAGCCCAAAAATGCTAGACAGCTGTCATCTCCCATTAGAAATGAATGGGAGGAAATAGCATTCCAGGAGCTGCTCGTCACAGCCTCCGTTCTGCGTCCTGATGACGACATCGTCTGCTCTTCTTCCTCTTCCTCCACGGACAGAGATTTTGATATCCAATAGGAGTTTCACAGAGACAGACATGACTTCTCTTTGAGTTTGATGCCGGCTGTGATATTCAGCTCCATATGCAACACATTCTTCACAGACTTGACGTGAGTAGGTCTGTTTTGACTAGGTAACTCCCACCCAAAGCTCACATCCCTAGTCATTCCCCTCCTACGGTCTGACTGGTGTATTTTAAAAGCATCGCGTCATTCATGAGCTGTGAGGCCTGGCCCGAGGTGTGTATTTGTGTGTGTGTGTCTGTGTTAGCTGTGCAGGAAACCACGCCTCTGCAGTCAACAGAGGCTCTCATGGCCTGGCGTTGGGGATGGAGTGAGCGAGGCAGGAGGGGAATGAAAGAGGGGCATAATGATGGAGGGAGAGAGAGAGGGAGTCAGACAATCCTATTAGTGTTCAGGTTGCTGCCGCCCTCTCTGCTTGACTTCAGACCTTGTTTTTCCTGCTCCTTTTTTTATGTGAGTAGGTGGTGCACCCGTCTAAAGCACTTTATTAGTTTTTTTTTTTATGACGATGGCAGTGAAATAAGTGAGAGGGAGAGAGAGAGCCAGCATAGCTTGATTGATTCATGAAAAATGTATGGATTGATGAGACTTGTGTGTGTGCGTGTGACTCCCACTGTCTTTGTGGCAATTCCTGGTGTGCGTGTGTGTGTTTGTGCGTACATATTGATCTTGTGTATGCACTTATTGACTGTGTGTGTGTTTCTCTCTCTGCGACGCCCCCCCTCTCCGCAGTGTTCAGCTCTCTCGACATGTCTCGATCGGTGTCGGTGACGGCAGCGGGTCAGTGTCGCCTGGCCCCCCTCATCCAAGTCATCCTGGACTGCAGCCACCTGTACGACTACACCGTCAAGCTGCTGTTTAAGCTGCACTCCTGTGAGTGGCACAGACCTCTGTTGGTCAAAGCACACAACTGCAGGCTGACTGAAACCAGTGGCTATCGAGTAGGGATGTCACATGAATTGATACAAGTCAATACCAAAGTTTTTTTGGTCACGGCAGCCATTTTGACACGAATAGCAGAATAAATACAGGTGTTGCTAACGAGGCAGGGCCCTGCTGTTGTGCATGAAAGGAACTGCTAGATACAACTGTAATTGATGTTATTTGTAACACCTGTGTTTACCTGCTATTTCATGTCAAAATAGACCTTTTTCACAGCAGCCATTTTGACATGAATAGCAGGTAAGCACAGGTGTTGCTAATGACATTAATGAAGGTTCTGTTCCATTTAAGCGTAGCAGAGTCTTTCCAGTGAGCCAGCATGGACAATAGCAGGACCCTGGCTCTGTTGGAATGGAATGGATCCTTAATTAATGTCATTAGTAACACCTGTGCTTGCACTACTATTTCATGTCAAAATAGGTGCTGTGAAAAAGGCCTACACCAGAGCTTGTGTTTTAGTATCTGTAGTATAGACGTAACCTGATACCTCAGGCTTCAGTGTTGTTAGTCTTTAGCCTATATGTTCAAATATTAAAACACTTAAAGTTGTAGTCATGCTTACAGGACTGTAAATGAAAGTGAAGGCACATAGTCATACCATATTGTATTTATTGTCATAGTGGGACATTTCATACAGTTCTCTAATTGGTTAATGGCTATTGGAATACAGACTAATGTTGCACTTGTCACTCAGTGTTCTTATTCTGATGCAGCCTGCATGTTTTAATAAATGTTTGTGTTAAATGTTTTAAACACATAAAGTCTGTTTACTTGTTAATGTTTATACAGGGTAATGTAATAATAATAATGTTTATACAGGGTTTTAAGTAAAGGAGTATATGCTCAAATCAATTTGTGAGAATTGTGGAATTTCAGTGGTATTGGTATCACATTTTTGAATAGCTCTGTTTCCATGGGAACGGGTTGGTTTTCCAGTTTCTAGCTTTAGGAAAAGTGCTGCATATTCACGAGTATTGAACAAAGTGTTCTCAAGCACAGAAATAGTGTATGAATTCCTAAAATGGGTGGCATTCCTCTTTATAGAAAATATGACTTATAAAACCCTTTGGAAACCCCACCGGACAAACTCAAAAATGCATGGTGTTCAACCTAAAAACAAGCCTGTTGCTTTTTGCTCCTGAAAAGCTCATAATTTGAGTTAAGAGTTTTTTTACTGACTGCGATGGTGCATTCATACGTGAATCCTCACCAGATTCACTTATGGTTACATATCATTACCCAGACACCTCATACAAGCTTTTGTTCCAGCACTGAGAAGTGTGTGTGTGTGTGTGTGTGTGTGTGTTTCCAGGCCTTCCAGCAGACACTCTCCAGGGCCACAGAGACCGCTTCCAGGAGCAGTTTAAGAAGTGAGTTTCACTAACAGCCATGGTTTTCACTGCACTCCCTGACTCTGCTGAACTGTCTGTGGCCCTCTGGACTCCGCTCTTACTACCATGTTGAATGAATTTTCCATGTCATGCTCTCAACTGCTCTGTCTCTCTCTCCCTCTAACTCTGATGCTCACTCTCTCTCTCTTTCTGTTGTTTTTTTTTCATCTGTCGCTCTCTGTCAAATATGCACTCTCTCCTTTTCTTCCTCTTACTCACAGTGGACGCTCTCTCACTCTCCGTCTTATATTCTCTCCGTCTGTATTTCAGGTTGAAGAGTCTGTTCTATCGCTCCAGTAACTTGCAGTACTTCAAGAGGCTGATTCAGATCCCACAGTTGCCTGAGGTGAGAGCCCACACCTCCATAAATCCCACATTTTCAGCGTTATACCCACCATGTCTGACCCCCAAGTTGACCCATGAAAGATGCTGAAAGGATGTTACTCCCACCTGTTACTCCCACATTTTCTGTGTAACACCACAGTGCACATTCTTTTTTGTGTGATTGTTTTGTTTTTTCTTTCAAAACTTTGAACATTTATTGCTTTAAACCCCAAATTCACAACTATAAATGGAAATGTCTTATTTTATTCTGTTTTTTGATGGCTTTTCATATCCATCTAGCAACAAATCTATATCTAATGCCAATATGCACTGACAGCAATGTCACAAAGAGATGTCGCATTATTTTACTTAAACTTCCCCCGCCCTCCACCACACAGAAAGGATTCTGGTGTTCATGTCACTTGAAATTGTTTCCAACAGAGGTCGTTCATGCTATTTGCCCCGGACAGAATCGAGGCGTCTCCTTAAATTCCAGTCAGATTGGCTGTTTCGTTTTCTTTCCATTGTTGTGTCTCATCATCCATGCTAACGCCGGCTCAGCCAAGCTGCTCCAGCACCATGATGATGACATTTGTCTCAGGGGAATGGTATAAGACTTACTTATTGTCATGGCAGTGCCGCCAAATTGCGATTTGCAGACTCAAATCCAAGTTGTATATAGGTCATGTGTTTGAGGATCCAGTTTTGTACTTTATATTCATAAGGTCCAGATAGGAATTGCAAAAATGACTTTTGCTTTCACACTGATTAGAAAATGTCAGCTATGTGTTTAGGGGAAAAACAAGATTTGACTGTGAATGCAGCATAAATGGAGATAATTTTCGTTTTTGCTCATGTTCAGTCAGCCTCAGTCTGTGCTGCTGAAGCCAAATAGAAACTAATAGAGGTTGGTGGAGGATAATTATGTTGCTATTGAGAACATCCTCTCCCTCTTCCTGCCAGAACCCTCCCAACTTCCTGCGCGCTTCGGCTCTGTCAGAGCACATCAGCCCGGTGGTGGTGATCCCTGCCGAGTCATCGTCCCCCGAGTCGGAGCACGTGGTGGAGACAGAGGACCTGGTGGACACAGACATCCCCGTGCTGCCGGTAACTCAATTGCCTGAGCATCCCTGAGACTCACCCCTGTAAATCTAATCCATGTGTTTTGTAGCCGGTCCTCGTCTTGGCTGTCCGCTGTAGCGACACACAGCGATCAATAATTTAACAAGACGGATGTTTTGGTCCTGAAGTATTAAGTAGGGAATGGATCCACACAGAAAAAAAAAGACAGCAAATAAACCACTAGTGGAGTCCGCACTTTTCAGATTCTCATCCAAACCACATATTTTAGGTTTTTGTTAAGTCAACCCCCTAAACATCTGGTTTGTATTTTTGTTGGCTTGTCTTGTCATTAACTGTGTTTACCAGCTGCTTGTCTCTGCTGTCAGCAGACTCTAAATTAGTGAGATTGATCTACCTTGTGATGCTAATGAGCATTAAAGAAGTAATTCACCCCAAAATTAAAGTTTAGTCATTAAATAGTAACTAAACCCCAAATCCAAATCTCAGTGAAGCCTGACCTCTGATGGTGAAAAGTGGGGCGCCTGGTCTTTGGTGGCAGGTGATGTCACCACCTGTTGTACTCTGTGGGTGGTGACATCACCTGCCACCAAAGACAAAGCATCCTACTTTTCACCATTAAAGGTCAGGCTTCACACAGATGTAGGGGGTTTTTAGTCACTGTGAAACCACTCGCCTTCATGTCACAACTCCACTGAAGTTTGTATGAAAACCAAACACAGGGTAAGTCCATCCTCATCTCCTTCCAAACATGGGAGATGATGATGTAAATATTGGAGGTTCAGACCCACAGTGCAGTCCTTTGACTGCTAAACACCTGGATTATGTAGCACAAGCTGTTAAAAGAAATTCACTGGGCATTTGATGCTTTTGTTGGAGTTAGAACGGAGGGCTGTTAACTGAACTGTATGTGCTGAGTCATGCTGTGTTTGGATGTTGTACAAATTTTAATAGTTGACTGAATTTTCATCTTGGAGAGAGCTATTCCAGTAGCATAACTACCTGGATCACCTGTGTTTCTCTGTATGAGTAGGAATTTCTCTGACACTGACTTATGCCAGGCTGTTTGGCTGACTTGATGCTGTTTTCATCGCTGTTAGTAGGCAACAATTTAAAAGACTTAAGAAACTCAAAACAGTGAACAAAGCTGGTTGCTGATTTTTGATGAGAAGCTCAAGTGACAATAAAATCCTCTGTTTTAACCCTCCAGGCTGCAGTGGAGACCAAGTTTGACGACCTGTTTGGCACCTCGGCTGCCACAGACCCCTTCAACTTCAACAGTCAGAACGGCATGCGCAAGGACGACAAGTACGGCCTGACAGCATCGAGTCAGGATTTGTTCATCTTTGTAATTATAGTTGCTATTATGAGTAATGTTGACATTAGAAGCAAGAAACACTAATCTCCTTGCCATTTGGCCAAATGCGTCATCGCAGCCCAGTCAGTCCATTTGACTTTGTTATTCAGAGGCCTTGAACTGGTTAGAGGGATCACAGGGTGAATTCACAGCACTGCTGCAAGATGGATTTAGCAGTACAATTCCTCTGACACAGGCCTTTGTCTATTTTATTTATTATTTTTGCACATGTCTAGAAGAAATCAACACAGAATCATAAAATGAGATGCATAATCAGATGCACATGCATAAAAGACAACACATCAGTACAGAATTAGAAAGGGATATGCGTGGGACCAAAATGGATTTCACAGTCTTGACGGCTGACAGTCCCCAGTGACAATGAAATTTATTTGATTTTGCCGTGGATGAAGCATGTTTTTGTCTGTATCCATCAGAGACCGTCTGATTGAACAACTAACAAGGGAGATCCAGGCCCTCAAGGAAGAGCTGGAGTCTTTTAGACTAGAGGTAAAGAAGCTACATGTCCACCGAGAACCGGCTTCATTTTTTATTTTTTTATTTTTTTCATTATTCTCAATGAAGAGGACACAAACTTGTTGTTGCAGTTTTACACTAAGAGCTTAGAGTGGTTTTAGCACTCAGAGTGCCGAGCACTTCAAGTTAAAAACACTTCAGGTGCTTGGCTTTCAACTGCCTACGATTACAATGCTGGAAACACATTTTAGTAGTTAGATAACACTGGCAGCAGCCGCAAACAAAGTTTTATGCAAAAGTACAATGGCTTTGGGACTCAATACACTCACACACACACACACACACACACACACACACACACACACAGGGAGTATATCTGGTTCAGTTTGATTCATGATTCACTTGTTAGGGATTTGATTTAATAACTTTTTCTGGAACATTTATTTGATTTGGTACTTTTAGCCAAAAATTTAAACCAATCAAATGAACACATCCAATAATGTAACACTATGCTTTTTCTTAAGAAATGTGAGAAAACTTTAGACAACAGAATTACGTAGACATTATTTATTCTTCCCCTCCCAAAATAATTGAATAAAACACAAAGCATCTAAATTCCAGGTGAATTATGAATGATTTGATTCAAAGCATTTATCAATTCAGGGTGAAACCAAAGTGATTCATTCTTTTTATTTCTTTAAACAGATCGAAGCACTTGAATCAACAGATTTCATGCTACACCCCTAACACACATGGCTTGATCCGACAAGGTCTTCCCAAACCAAGCGAATCACCTTGTTTTTTTATTTCCTGTGCCCGTCCACCAGAGCGGCCGGCTGTGCCAGGCGCTGAGGGGGCGTGTCAGCGAGCTGGAGGCGGAGCTGGCAGAGCAGAGCCACCTGAGGATGCAGGCTGCAGGGGAGAGTGAGTTCCTCAAGGCAGAGCTGGACGACCTGCGCAGGGTGAAGGAGGACACGGAGAAGGAGCAGCGGAGCCTCACCGAGATAGAGAGTGAGCCCGGGCGATACTTTACTTTTGTGATACATTAATGTGCAGATACATGGCCTCAGAGTCAGCGAACAAAAGAGAGTGGTCAGATCAAAAATCCTGAACTAAGAAAATCCATTCAGTATACACATTTAACTGCATCATATGAATGTAGAGGACAGTTTATTCACTCATATATATCCCATCTACAATACTTGTTAATGCTCCATGTGTTGTATGAAAGGATATGCTATTGAAAAGTGACTGTTTGCCTATATATGTTCTGTTTTCTAAGGGCAAACAAAAATAATTTAGTGATCTATTCAGTGATCTTTAATTTAGTTACTCTCTTCCATGACAATACAATAACTTGTTTTGCAAATGATAAAAACAAGTCTAGAAAAAGTTTTTTCTTTCTGGCTGCCATGTTGCTCCCACATCTGTAAAACAGGGATGTGATCTGATTTTGACTTTCTTGGACACACCACTTCTTGTTACTTCCAGTGGAGATTTCCTGTTTTCCTTTATTTAAGCTTGTTGTTTCCTGATTCTTTTGCCTTGTCCTGTTAACATTCATGACGCAGCTAAGATCTTGACTGCAGATACGCACCAGTGTCCTTCACATAGCAGTGTAGCTGTGGAGCGAACATGATTTCTGCTGTCAGCTGCAACATACAAATGCAGCTAATCATCGTGTCCACTTGTGCCTTTATTTTCTTTTCATACATGCATGTTGCCTTTTGATGGATGCTTTCATCCCGAGGGCCTCAGAGTGCCAGTTTATAGCGTGCACGGCCCGAGAGGGAATAAAGGGTGTTGGAGCGTTCCACTGTTACATGTTGGTGTTAGAGACATTTTCTTCAGCAAAACAGAACCAGTAACAAACCAAATACAAAAAATACTAATCCATTAATTGCTCACAGTGTTGAGTGAGGAGAGGAGAATGGAAGGAGAGCGAGACCACAAAGGGATCCTATGATAAAAGCTTTTATTCTAGCAATACTGATTGGTCTCAAGGACATACCTGCAGTTTCCTCACATGCTGCAGTCAGTTACTGCATCCCTGCTGGTGCTGGCAGTGGTAACTGTGTGTGTGTGTGTGTGTGTGTGTGTCTTTGTGTGTCTCTTACCAGGGAAGGCTCAGGCCAACGAGCAGCGCTACACCAAACTGAAGGAGAAGTACACAGAGCTGGTCCAGAGTCATGCAGACCTGCTGAGGAAGGTTGGGAAGAAAACTCGAACTTGTTCACTTTTCAGCCTGTGTGTCCTTGTACCCTTTTTTAACAGCTAGTACCTCTATGTTAAATCAAACGCTGTCCCCCTAGTATCATTTGTACGTGCCCCGAAGCCATTCTGTGTCCTAATTCTTACAATATGTGTGCTTATGCGTGTCTGTATCTCCGTGTGTGTGTGTGCGTGTGTGTGTGCATGTGTGTGTGTGTGTAGAATGCAGAGGTGACCCGGCAGATGACGGTGGCGAGGGCGGCGCAGGATGAGGTGGAGGAGGTGAGGAAAGAGATGCAAGAAAAAGTGAAGGCCGCCCAGGAGGCTGCAGACAGACAGGTGAGGACAGGAGAGAGACCGAGGCTTCGCAGAGGAAGACATGCTGTCCTAAAAATGTGAATACCTGTGTCAAACACATTTCCCCTCTCTGTATCTCTGTCAGTTTCATTTGAGTCCATGGCAATATTGCCTCAGGTTGCCAAAGTAGATGTAAAATAACAGGATAACGATTTCAGCAATCACAAATAGCAGCCAGAGTGCAAATTACATCAACTCCAATTCTTAAAGGAACAGTTCGTGTAGTATAACCCAAGTGTTTTATAGCTGAACAAATGCAAAAGATTCTGCCTGCTACTGTAAGGTCCACATGTGACGAAGGCATTACCAGTGTCAGTAAGGAAAACAGAAATTAATATAGAAAGAGGAAACAAGTGCACTTCTCCTTCGCTGAATTTCAGCTGGGTGCTCTGACATAAAAAATAAATTTCCCAAGACAAATTAGGAAAATATATGGCATTTTATGCCAGAACACATCAGTTTGTTTGTCACCTGTGGCTGACCACAAAATGACAAGGTGACCTTTTCTATCATTGTTAAAATGCCACCTTTTTCCTAATTTGTCTTAGGGAAACAACACAGTGGAAAATACAGGAGACAGTTTGGTGAATTTTGGACTTAAGGTGCCACAGTGCAGACATGTGGTTTTAAAGTACTTGAATTATGTCACACTAGTAGAGGATCTGTGTTTGGTCGTCCTATGAACTTGTATGTTTGCATGAGTTTCAGCTGACAAAGGGTTAAATAGATAATGACTGGATTTTTAGTTTCAGTTGAACTATTCATTTAATTAATGTACAAAATGGTGGAGCCTTCTGAAAAAAGATTGACTATTTTGTTTTGTCTTTGTTTTTTTGTTTGTTTTTTTTTTGTGTCTGTGTGTCAACAGGAGAGGGAGCAGCGCGAGCAGCTTCAGGAGCTGCAGAGGGAGCTGGTGTCCAGCAGGACAGAGCTGGACACCCTCAAAACCACAGCAGCCTCGTCCCAACAGGTCACTCTCCCCTCAGCTACATTCCTGAGATATAAGGATTCAAAGACACCACTTTTTCGGTTCCAATACAGATACAGTACAGTGTAAACTTACACTGAACAGTGTAAACTTTGAACATTAGCTTGAGCAAAATCCTTTCTTGTTACCAGCATTTGAGAAATATATATTTCTGTGTCTCTCAGGACAGTTTGCTTTTATTTCTGACTTGGATGTTTTTTAATCAGCTAACTAAGCACCAAAGTTGCATTTAAAAATTTATTAAACTAATTGATAAAGCAACAAAGTTTCTGACCCATTTAAATTTGAATGCTGGGTGCTTGCAAGTAAGTCTGAAATGATTAATGATGAGGAATTTGTCATCCTGACTAACAGACCCAGGATGTTCCTAATGAGGCTCAGAGTGGATAATATCTTATCATGAACACCTGCCCTCACACACTCCTGTTCCACTTATTCATCCTTGGAGTTTGTGAATGATCAGTCACATTAATTGGCTGCTTGTGGGACCTGCTGTCAGCACCACTTCCTTACATCAATTTTGAAAACCCTGTCTAAAGGTTTTTCCTCTAACATATTTATAACCAACGAATTAGACTCAGTTAATACTATTTCATTCTGTGTCATGAATCTTAACGTCTCATGAGTAATTTTTGCCTGGCTACTAGTATTCACACCTGGGATGAAAAACAAAGATCCTCCATGGCCGTTAATGCTGGCAGGTTTCTGCTCCTGAGCTCAAAAGTGAAATGCTCCTCCATAATGAAATAACATTTTAAACTCCTCCCTCACACACTTCTGTTACACCGACAGCGTTTTTCCTCCTTAGACTCCCTCTGCTCTCTTTTCCATATGATGACTATCACTCCCACAGTTTTACTTTCTGTATGTCGATTTTTTTCAGTGTTAGCATAGCAAATCTTCCTTCACCTTCTAACTTTTCCCTTAAGCCTCCCTTCACTCTGGAAGGACTGTCATTAGCCACTTCTGCACAATTGAGCCAAGTTGGACTTAGAAGGCCAAGTCAAAAAGTTTACAACAGGGGATTGAAAGCATTATAAGCTTATTTGAAACAGCAGCTTAAATCAAAACCCAGAAGCCATAAAACCTTAAAATATTGTCAGAAAACACAATACAGGCTTTAGGCAGCACAGTCAGTGCAAGTTAGTTGCTACTTGTTTGTTGTTGCTTGTTTTCAGCACAGTGTTACTAGTACAGCACCACTTCCTTTACCCAGCATCCTTGCTGGTAAAGTCACCACTTATTCCCAAAGAGTGTGCTTCATTCTTGGGTGTAAACAAAAAACAGAGGGAAAAAAGTATTATTTATGGAAAACATCTTTCATTTTGTGGTCAACAGCATGAAATAGATTTCCTACATAAATGCTTCTGGGGGATAACTGAGTCACAATAAATGATCTTTGTTCAGCTATGGTTATCTGGGTGTTAGAGTCTACACTATTGACACAACTTATTGTCCCTCACTGTTATAGGAAGGCCCACCCCCAGACCTTTTTTTTTGGTACATGCACAGTTCTTCCTGCCTCTCATCCGTCTCTCAGCCTCCCCCTGACACCACTCTGTCTTTGTATCTGCTGCTCATCGACTCTGTCACTCCTCTTGTCCTGCTGTCCTCTCTTTTTCACACCTGGCCCACGTTTAATCGCTCTGTCGCAGCCCTGCGGTTTCCAGCTCGCACAGGCTCGTGTTGTACAGCCGGCTTACGTTCATGTCTTTAAAAAGTCTGTTTCTCATTCATCTCTTAACCCTCTCCTCCATTCTCTGCTGGACCTGCTGGCACACACAGGCTGTAAGTCAATCACCTCTTTCTCTCACAGTTTTGTTTGTCATTTCACAGTTTTTACCTTTTTTCTTGAATTCCTGCTCACAAGAAAAGATACTCTGTCTTACCCTTTGACTGCAATTTCAGTTTTCAGACCTCTCCAAAACACTAACACACACAAACACACACACACACTCGCACACACACACACACACACTCACACACGCACACATTGCCAGTCCGTGGGATTTCATGTAACTATCAATATAATTTAGGCTTGTTCCGTTACAGTCTAGTTGCATAACCAGTATTTCACAATGTGATTATAAATTTAAGCTTCAGTTTAACTCCAACTTAAATCTCATTGGAGGCTGCATGGCTATCCCTAGCCTAAAATAGAGACAGGAGATTGTGGTAATCAGTGTCTGGAGATGTGGTCTATTAGCCAGATTGCAATCAAACATTATTTAGGTCCAGAGGTCAGCACACTCGTATCACGTCATCACAGCAGCATATTATCTTAACCAAGTCTTCAGTCTGCTCCTAATCAACGCCACAGGAGAGATTCCTCTTCGCTTATTCTACTTCATCATTAACTCGGTCTGTCTTTCTCCATCCAGTCAAGCGAGGCGCTCAGCACTCAGCTGTCCGCCTTGGAGTCGGAGAAGGCGGAGCTAGCAGAATCCCTGTCTAAGAAGGAGGCAGAGCTTGCTGATCTCGGACAGGAGCTGGAGCGAGTGCAGAGCTCATTGGCCAGTGAGAGGGAGAGCGGGGTGAAGACAGCCGAGGCCCTGCAGAACCAGCTCAATGAGAAGGTAGCATATGATATTCCGGCTGAGAACCAGCATGCACCTTTGATCTTTTATGCAAGTTTGCATTCATTTATTATTTATCATTTATACCTTGCAACCTGGTGGGTGCAGTTTGTTTGAAGTGTGTCTCTGTGTGATTATGTGTGCACAGGAGAGCAGAGAGCAGGCGCTGGAGAGCCAGCTGGTCGCGGCTCGCTGGTCCAGCCTGCTGGCAGCTGTGGAAGAGGCAGAGCAGATCATCCAGGACTCCCTGGCTCAGATCGATGACCCAGCGCACATCAGCTGCACCAGCTCCGCAGGTCTGACACCAACGCCCACATGCACTTCTGTTGAGTGTTTTTTGATTATAAAAACAGCACTTTACTGCTGCACTGATTTAATATGGAGTACTAAGTAGTGCGTCTGTGGTGTGTGTTTTTCATGCATGTTTGTCTCGCTCTTTCTCATGTTTCTCTCTCTCTCTCTCTCTCTCTCTCTCCCTTCCTATAGACTACCTGGCCTCCAGGTGTCAGGCCTCTGTAGACTGTATGGACCGACTCCATTCTGCCAGAGAGGCCTTCCTGGCTGATAACACAGGTCAGAGCCCACACAGTCCCATACCTCCATGAAAACCATGTAGATGGGAGGTTGTTTGGCACTATTTTAAACTTCTTATCATAATAAGTCAGTGCCTAAGGCAGGAATGAACAATCATTTGCCATGGAGGGCTGAGAGTACGGTGGTGTTCACATTAAACCACGAAAATATGACAATGATGTTTTGGTCCTCCGTCCACATTACACGACGATAGCATTTTCAGACCATTTTCCAAAATTTCCCAAAATGCTTAAACTCACCTGTCAAGCAAGTGCAGGTGTCTGCAGCTTCTGCTCTACGCAATTCACACTTCTGCTTTGAAAACATTGCATAAGCTTAAGTATAGCACGTGTATTGTATAACTTGTTTAAGCAAAGCTATGTAAAACTTGAAAACGAAAAGCTTTTCGAGAAGTCCCGTTTTAGCACCTTGGCTCCGTCTTTGTTCATAAAATCCTATTTTTGTGATTGCTTCTTTCTGTCGAGATCAGTTTTCCAAGGATCTGTTTTCAGCATGATTCATATTTGATTCAGAGAGGTGTTACTGTCGTCGTCATTTCATCTTCAATGTTTGTTTTTTTGCAGGTGTGTCTGAGCTGGTGCGAGTGGTGACCCAGTGTGGCCACCTGGTGGGCGACACCATCATTCAGGGCAGTGCCACCTCTCACATGGTGCCTGTGGAGCAAGCCGATGGTATGTTAGTGAGATGTAAATAATGAATATAGTTTCTTGTTCTGTTCAGGTTTTAATCAGTGGGAGAGTCAGTCAGTAACACAGACTTGTGTAAACGTGCACAATTCAATATGTTGCCTCTTGCTGTCCTCTATGTTTATAATTATGCTGGGGCATATCAGTTTTTGTAATATCACATATTTTTCTCATTACACAAGGACAGTATTTTATCATGATATTGTGAAAATAATGTCCCAGGCATGTGAGTCAGACGTAATGCAAATGTAATTCAATACGTTTTTAGTGCATCTGGTTAGCCAGAAAAAGCTTGGATGAAACAAGACTGCTGGTTGACATCATGCAGATATAATGTTTGTGGAGATTTAGGACAACAATTGGCTGGACAAGTCTTAACATGCCCAAATATAATGAGTAGGCTTACCGATCCAACAAAAAAATAAACACATAAAACAGTCTACTGCACCTCCAGGTGTCTGGCCAAAAAGACAAGCGTGTTGACTTTGTCCGGATTAATTTGTTGAAATTGGGTCAGCACATTCTTCACAAGAACTGAGGCAGCGTCTCTTGTTATGTGACTCTGTCTGGACACCGGTGGGAAGCGCTCTGCATTTGACCCCCTGTATTTCCATCCTTTTGCTGAAGTGTTTGAATACAGTGTTTTAAAAATTTGCATACTTGATCCAAATCAGCTGGCATTCCTGTATCATCACATTTGAATCTGAAGACCTGCCAAACAGATTATTTCCCTCACCTTCCCCTCACTGTGGCGGTTTGAGCTGGGTGATGGTTGCCTGAGGGGATATCAGTGTAATTAACACTCTAGCCACAACTACCAGTGATACTGTCAACGCCCATGAGTTAATAATTAGCAAGAGGAATTTGGCATTTTAATAGAGCATGGAACATAAGTGATATTACGGGATTGAATATGGTACCTTTAAAATATCCCTTTATACAATATTATCAGGATTTTGCACCAATCCTAGTTTATACTTTTTTGTGCAAGACATTGATGGGGGTAACACTTGTGTACATTGATTGGCACTTATTTGTCAATACACTGGTATCCACATTGTCCTTGTCTCCGTCCCACCAGCCCTTTCGGAGAGTGTGAAGTCGTGTGGGACCGAGGCTCTGGCTCTGCTGGGTCAGATGAAGGAGAAAGACAGCCTGGCTGCAGCCGACACACTGAAGCTCAAGGCCGCTCTGGAAGGCATCTTGGCCACTGCAGAGGTCTGTACTTCTCATCTGTTTGCATTCTGGTTTCCTAAACTGAGGTGCTCAGTCTCAAAGTGGGTCACACTCTCCCCAGAGTTGCTGCATAACAAAAGAAAGGAATAAGTGTAACTGAACCTAGATCCTGACAAAAGATTGAAATTACTAAATTTGGCCTTGCGCTGAAACAGTTTAAGAGTCCTGGCTTCGTACTGACTCTCTGGTGGGTCTTCAAATTTGACAAGAGGGATGAATCTTGAATCTGTCTTGTCCTCTGCTTTAGAAACTGCGTCCTCGAGGTTTGGAGCTGCAGCAGGGGGAGCTGGGAGATTTAGTGGAGCAGGAAATGGCTGCCACTTCCGCTGCTGTGGAGTCAGCTGCTGCCAGGATAGAGGTGTGTGAGAGTGTTTGGAAGTGTTCATCTGTGTCTGCTTGATTTGTGTGTTTTCTGTCATTGCATTTGTGTATCTAAATTTACATTGCTGGGTGTGAGTGCATGCACGTACTTAGTTCTCGCAGTTTGTTTTAAAGCCATTTCAACTTCAAAGTGTCATTTTTTCTTATTTGTGGCTTTGTGGATCCTAACAGGAAATGCTCAACAAGTCGCGAGCAGTCGACACAGGAATCAAGATGGAGGTCAATGAGAGGTAAAGCACACAGTTGTGGTAAAGCTGGGTTTTAGAGCGGTGGTGACTGGAGTCAGCATTTTCTATACAATCAGTGTTAATGTCAATTGTGCAGGACGACGTTACCCCAAATTCTCAACTTTCTTTATCCAGGACAGTTCATTGCAGCTCTGCAGAGGGGCAAAGTAATTAAGTACATTTACTCAAATATTTTAAATAAGTACAGCTTGAGGTAGCGGCACTTTACTTGACTTTCTACTTTTACTGCAGCACATTTCAGAGTTACTTTGATCTGAAAGCTGTAGTTAGTTTTTACATGCCACAAGACATAAGATAGCATTGAAACGAGCCAACAGTACATGGAGAAGTTAGACCTGCAACATTAAAATATTTTTTATATGTGAATGCATTAGTAATTTAACACTCTAAAAGGAACCATTCTTCACAATGACTACTATCACTTTTGGAAATTTAAGTGCTAACACTTTGATATTTAAGTCAAAGTATGAATATCTGCACTTTTATCTTTTAGTGGAGTATTTTTCCATTATGGTATCACTACTTTGTCTTCAGTAAAGGATTCAAGGACTTTTTTCTCCACTGCAGATCTGTGAATATTCAACTCTGTCTCTGTGGAAGAGTATCAGTATAATCAATACAGGCCCTAATGAGATCCAGATGCAACATATGAAGCTGCAAATGAACTGGAAAGTGATTCATGTAGATTTGCATAATTTCCTTTAGTTTTTACATCCAAATGAGATTCATAAGAATTCTTTTAATTCTAAACCAGACCCACCATAAAGATCACCCTCGAAGCTGTCAATGCACTTCCAACAATGTCAGACTCGCCCCAAAATAGAGACACAGTGTAACATGCTGCCACAAGTTTGTGTGTATACACACTTGCTTGATTATTTACCCTCCATGCCAGTGGAGGTATATGAAGAAAGGACAGGGAACTGTAACCTGTAGAAAAACCAGGAAGAACATTAACAAAAACACAAAACGATGACAATATCAAAGCTGTTTGATCGGCCATAAAGGTGCAGATAAGGCGCCGAGAGTCTGAAAATCTATTTTGAAAGTTGACCATGAAATGTTTCATGTAAACAAAGGCAAGAAATCTGAAAAGCAAATTGAGATGCTTTTTCACAAGGCAATACACACAAAAAATCCTGTGGTATTTTAACCCAGTCGCAGTTGGTTGCACACTGGGAACAGGTGTGCAAAGAATTCAACCAGATCAGCCAACAAGTCTGTACACACTGCAGGCTGAAGCCAGTGCAGCACCTCAGTTTTTCCCAAAAGTGTCTTATCTCTGTGAAGCAGCTGAAATTCACTTATGCAGCAAGTACACTGTGGCCTTAATTCTGGTAATGTCTATCAAATCAGTCTGCTTTTCATTGGCTGGAGCAGCTTCACAAACTTTATAGATGTTATACACCCAAATGAGCTAATTTTTTTATTGTAACGCTGGCAGTTCTGAACAAGAATATATAATCTTGTCCACAAATAGACACTGCATGCTGTCACTCTACATAATCTATTTCTGGTAACATGATAGTCTCACAGTTATTCACTATTAACAGTGGAAAAGGTCCAGAAAGTCTCTCTTGATTACATTACTAGTCAGACACTTTGCTCTAATATTCCTATATTTAGGAGTGGCTCATTACATGTAGATAGACCATGGCTAATCCTTTGAAAGTTATTGGAATAACATATTCAGTTTTATGGTAGATTTTCACTTCATGCAGTTCTTTGTTTTAATATGCATACCATCTAGCAATATCAATTTAAAGTTTTTGTTTTCTAAACATAAAAAACAAGAAGAAATGTTTCATACATGCAGCGTGTAAAATAATTGCTTACAGATTAAGCATGTAAACCCTTGGCGCTTTCCGTTTTTTTCCTTACATTTTGCTCTGGCCTGCTGGGAGCACATTTCCTCATCTCTACCACAGAAGTGGACTAATTTTAAAAACCATGTACAAATATTTGTTTTTTTTAATAATTACTGCACCACTGCTGTAAGAGATAATTATGAGAAGGAACAAAGGACTACTGCAGTTACAACTATTTTGAGAATCTAGGTCAGTGGTACCTTGGCTGTGCAGAAAAAGGCTCTAACCAAAAACTGTGGAGATGATGCAGCCAACAGCCTCCACGAGGAGGCTGGTTGTTTTCTGCTGTGAAGACTATCCTTTTAAATTAAGTAGCTGTGGGTCAGGCTTGTCGGTGTTGTTTGGCTGTTCCACTCGCATGTTGAGTTTTGCATTGACGATATTTGGCATAAAGCTCTACAGGCTAAAAAGGCATAATTATCTTCTTCTGCAAGGCCTGAGCATAGACAATTCATGGAGCTACACATCAAATAGTTCCTCACAAACTAAGGGAGATCCAGCGTGAGTGTCTAAGTCAGCGTGTCCTCTGCTCTGTCGCCCCCTGCAGGATCCTGGCCTCCTGCACAGAGCTAATGCAGGCAATCAAGGAGCTGGTGCTGTCTTCCAAAGATCTGCAAAGGGACATAGTAGAGAGTGGCAGGGTGAGTAGTGAGCTATTACTGTTTGATCCTGATTTCACAATGAGGATGAGTGATAAGTAATGCTGACAGATTTCTCATCTTACAGCAGAATTTCTCCTAATTCCTCCATGTAACTTCTAAACTGACTGGTTAGTTAAATGGGAATGATTAAAATATGCAGCAGTGATGGAAAAAAATTATACATGCAATCAAGAGTTTTGTGCATATTAAATTCAGAGTTCAGATAATGCAGTTCTGCTGAAAGCAAAAACCACAACACCAACAAGAGATGTAGCCTATAATATCAAACTACACTTTGTTCTACTTTAATTGCTTATGGCCCCATATTTTATCCAGTGTGGCCTATTTTCCACTTTTCAGTACTGCTGAGGACAATATTGTATGACTACAGCCGATGCCCATGGGTTATTAATGACTGTGAAAGTGTTGCATGGGCCAGATGATGTAATTGTCCATGTTTTGTCCACTAGGGGGCAGCCTCCATGAAGGAATTCTATGCCAAGAACTCTCGCTGGACGGAGGGCCTGATCTCTGCCTCCAAAGCGGTGGGATGGGGCGCCACAGTCATGGTGTAAGTGCCAGTGCTCCTCTGACGCTTGCTCTCTTATAACAGAGCGTATTAGTGATGCACTGATGTGGCGATACTGATAGATTCCTCCTCATGATGGCCAATACTGATGTGAATTTATTTAAGAATTGTTGTACAAATGCAGGATGAGCTTTTTAGACAGGCCTGTGTGGAGATATTTCAGTGTTTTTTCTTAACAAAAGACCATTTCTGTGTTTCTTTGCTGTTATATTAATCTACTCAATCCTAGAAAAAAAAAGTAACAAAAATGGCATTTGTTGTGGCCAATTTTTTATACAACCGGCAAAATATTGGCAAAAATATATATTTGAACAATGCAGGTTGCTGTTTAAAACTGAAATGAGCTGATATTAATAGTCAGCCAATATATTCTTGCATCCCTGGTGTATATAATCATTTATGTTCATAGATTCATAGGCTGAAAAGAGAATGTATTTCATGAAACTGCATTTGTTTGCGGAAATATCTGACAGAAAGAAAGAAAACAGCAATCTATTATTAAACCTTCACAGACACCATCAGACAAACCTGAGTGGGTTTCACTGTCAGTTGACCAGACAGTGAGCTGCGTCTCACTGCGCTGTGAACAAGGTGTTCGTAACCTTGGAAGAAAGGAACAAACTCAGACGCTCTCTTCGTTGAGGGAAGAGAGCGGCTGTGTCGGTGATGAATCAGCCGGCGTGCTGAGTGTTTTCTGTGCTGCTCTCTCCAGGGACGCTGCAGACCTGGTGGTGCAGGGCAAAGGGAAGTTTGAGGAACTGATGGTGTGTTCGCATGAAATAGCCGCCAGCACCGCACAGCTGGTGGCTGCTTCCAAGGTGAGCAATGAAGACGCTGTTTTCGCCCTCTAATGGTGTGTTGTTCTTGCAGATGCATTGATCTTAAAGGGGTTGCCTGGACTTGTGTGCTTACTTGGGTTTTGTGCACGAAAAGGGAGCAAACTGCTGAAATTGAGGGGTGGTGTTGAAATCGATTGATACCTTTGATACAGCTGAACTGACCGGAGGAGTGCTTTGTGATGTGAAAAGCAAACCAGTGTCATTTGAGATCTCCTCGTGTCCCCTCTCCCCCCTTCAGGTAAAGGCAGACAAAGACAGTGCCAACCTGCACCGTCTGCAGCAGGCGTCCCGAGGCGTCACCCAG
>OMKZ01004475.1:3979-16714 GCA_900302535.1 Neoniphon sammara
CACACACACACACACACACACACACACACACACACACATTGCAAGCAGGAACATGCACTCTCAGATCGGAGCACACTTATAAAGCCAGACACAGAAAAAGACCAAGACACAGGCAAGAAACACACACACACACACACACACACACACACACACACAATCAGAAAGTCTCCAAAGGGTCTTCTTATCTTATCAGTGTTGTCATCGCTCTGTCATCTACAGCCTTGCCCTCCAATCCTCTTGTCTGATCGCACCAGACTGACTCTGAAAAAATCCTCTGGGTGCAATTTGTGTTTACTTTTACTTTATTTATTTCCTCTAAAATATTTTTTCATCACCTTAACTTTTTTTTTTTTTTGCTTGTGATTTTTTGTTTCATTCCTCTCCAATTTTGGCCCATTTTCCTTGTGCATGATTTGTTGATTTGTAAAACAGCTCCTCTCATCCTGCCCATTTTCTCTCCCCTCTCTCTCTCTCTTCTTTTGTTCCATGTCTCTCTGTCTGCTTCAGTCCAGGCCTCTGCTGCTGCTGCTGATGGAAGGGATTGTCTGGTTTTATTAATATGACAGGTGAGCCTGCCCAGCTGCTACCTGAGTGTGTCTGTGTGCCTGTGTGTGTGTGTGTGTGTGTGTGTGTGTGTGTGTGTGTGTGCCAACCAGCAGCAGCTGCCTCACACACACAATGCACACACATCGAGGCGCACATGCACACTCATACAAACACATTTACTCAAACATTACTGGCGTATAAATTTTAATATGTCACATAATCTGAATCCAATGTTATGCTGGCAAGCACTTCAACACATTTTCTTGTCATTTCAATGGAAACTGACAAAGCTCTCCTCATTTGAACCATATCTGAACGTTATTACACCTATATTACCCTTTTGTTTACTTCCTGGGCTGCAAATCACGAGCGTAATTTCCACTGCCCCTTTGAGATGGTCATAACATCCCGCCTCTTGTATATACACTTTATGATTTGACTCATATAGTGGGGTTCAATACATCCATATTGACTCAGGTAATTGAACACCAGGGACGCAGTCTGTGTTCGTTAAAGAGGCCGAGACAATTCAGTGAATAGGAGGTTATTGGAAGAGCGAGAAGCTCCTGGCAGTTCGGTGGATGTGGGTTTGCGCTTCGAGGGAGGCGTCAGGCTCTGTGTCCGTCATTCTCCGGAGTTCAGGCATGACGACGGCTGGCCAGAGGTCTTCCATCTGAGCAGATCGGGTTCAGGCTTTCTCCATTACCTGCCCACCTTTGTCTTAGCTCCGTGTGGAAAATGAATGCACGCTAATGGGTCAAGACGTCAGTGGAATTAGGTTGGGTTTTGGTGGCTCTTTCTGGGTGTTTATGTCTAGCTAAAGGCAGTTCACACCTGTTCCAAGTCCCTTTGGTTTATAATCTGATCATATCATAAGGAGATAACATAACAGGTACAGCCTTCACCTGCTGCTGCTGTCAAAGGGAAAGTTTCTATTGTGTTGTAAATCACAGCTAGCCAGATGTAAAAGTACCAGAAACAAAGACCTTGTGGCATATTTGTCCCATCTCAAGGCGTCACTCAATTAACCTAGCTTAAAAGATGCCCTCTCTCTACTATAACCCAGGCACATTTTATTGGTGCTCTCTCGGGAGACGGCAGACTGGCTGGCTGATGGGCAGAGATAGTGCCGGCCCACTTAGTTAACAGCAACTGTGGAAGGAGTCGTCCCTGCGCTGACCCGTGACCGCTGTCGACCAACTGCTGGGGGGGAGCAGCCACCTCCGACACACCGCTGTTAAAGGTTTATCACTCTTCATAAAACAAGAAGGTTGACTTTGAAGTAGCGTTCTATTTGCTGTTTGCCACTTATTTGTAGGGATTTCATGGTGTAATCTTGATTCCATTGTTGGCGCAAGATGGGATGAACCTGAAAGATGTGTCTAAAGGATGGCTACTTTAGATGTCGGCATGTTCATCAAATTAGTTGTGATGCAGTATATTCTTAGAAAATATCTGTATGTGTTGTGAAATCAGTGTGTCATATTGGATAACAACACTTAAGAACACACCAAGAGCAAATTACGATGACAAAGCTTTGAACAGAGGCCAACTCTAGCTGTTTCTTGATGGTCTTGATCTATAAAGTAAGCAGGTGGAATTAACACAAAGGTCCCCTCCCCTCAAGGAGGCTATTACTCATGAATTACATTTTCCGTAGAGTGGAATATTACTTCATCCTAGGTAGGCCTGTCAAAAGACAAGGGGTTAATGCAGTGCATTGCTGCTTAAAGCACACTTTGCTCTTTTCAAATTTTACTATTGTGCCCGGCAAGATCAAAAGGGCCTTTCAACATGTCGCTGTGTTCAATGAGCTTTCATGCCTTACCTCATTACTGGAAAACTTTTCTTTGATTGAGCCGAGGTCTGAGCCGAGTTTGGCCTGACAATGAGCTGGACGACTTTCGCCGCGGCACAATGAGGAGGCAACAAAGATGTTGTCTCAAATCCCTCTCGAGATGTTGGGCCCCCACTCTTTGCTGCGGGCCAACAGGCCTGTGAATTACAGTAAGACCCCTAAAAGTGAGGATTTGTAACTCCTCTGATCAGACTCAGCTCACGGCCAGCGAAAGCTAAATCCCCGCAGAGATCCAGTGCCAGAGCAGGAGATGAGATGAGCCTCTCCGAATACATCTCCTCTGCTTTTTCTGGAGCCTTTCTGATAGTCCCTGAAAGAACACCTTGAGGAGGTAAAATGTGACTTTGAAATGTCTTTTATCAAGCTAAGTTGAAGTAAATGGTAAAGTTAAAACCACCCAAAAAAAAGTTAGGAGAAATTTGTATTTTTCATTTGTACAAGAAAATACATGACACCTTTTCTTAAAAAAAGGAATCTTTTATTCACACAATTTCCACAAGGTTGCAAAGGTTTTTTAGTTCTAACATTTCATGTCAGGGCACCAATATTTTTTCCAATCATTTTTTGGGAATAGAGCAAACAAAACCTTGAGTGAATCCTTGAGTATACACACCCCTCTCTGAGGCTGAGAATTGGGCTGCAAAAGTCAGAAAACCCAGACAGAAGTGGCGTTTTACTGATGAGGAGCTGGTGTCTGAGGACACTACTTTGACCTCCTTCCTTCTCTCTTCCCTGTTCTCTCTGTCTCTCTCTTTCTCTCTGCCCCCACCCCCCATCACCCCATCTCCCTCTCTCTCTACCTCCCTGTCTGTCTCTTTTGTCTTTCTCTCACTCTATCTGTCTCCATCTTTCTCTTACTTTGTCTCTCCCTCTCTTTTACAACTTCATTTCCTCTCCCGTTGATTTGAAGTGTTTGTTTTCAAAAAAAAAAAAATCATCTTTCCAGTGATAATAACTGTTTTACAGGCTCAAGTAATTGCAGGCTCCGAAACCAAAATGCCCACAAGAGACAATATAAATATTTGAGTGATAAAAAGGTGTTCCTGTGACCTAGGCCAAGTAGAAAATTGAAAATGAAATGAACTGCACCTATTGTGAATTTTCCATCCTGACATTTTTTTCTCCCTCTTTTGAGACGACAGCCAATAAGAGCAAAGCTTTTGTTCCTGTTATCACACACTGTTCATTTGTCTCCCAGCCGGAAAGCCATGCTAAGATAACGCCTTCCTATCATCTGATTGTCTTATCAAAGTTGAGTGACACAGCACCCACAGTCAGTTTTACACAGGACAGGCATTAGTCTGGATGAAAAGGTTAAGTGCTCTAGACATCCCTTGTTAAACTTTGTGGTCAAAATATATAGACAGCAAAAACAAACCTTACACATCTGTGCCCTGTAACTATACACAGGTATTTATTGCACAGACAATTTATTCATGATTAATTTATAACATGCTATTTATATGGTGTTTCAATAAATCATGTTTATGCAGGGCAATACAGTGTAACCTCAAGTCCTGTTTAATTTCTTATTGCCTCCTCAAGGCACTTGGAGTGCAAGAGTGTGCAACCCTTATACAGCGTTTGACACCAGGGTCAGTGGAATTGCCCCACTTGAACTAAAAGACATTTAGTTTGGTTTGGAAAGTGAAAACTGGAACACCATTAATTTGTTTGCTCTCCCACTAGTCGTGACCACAGCAAATGCCATCACCTCAAAGAAGTGCTCTGCCGTCCTCACTTTTATTTGTTTGTTTCTTTGGAGGGTGTGAGAAGTTGTGGAGCGCGGCTGCGGCGGACATTGGACTTGGGGGGGACGCGGGGACTCTCCAGAAGGAAGGCTTTTGCAGTGAGACGGCTAGGGGAGCTAGCAAACAAGTTAGCTAGCGACAGAGGGGGTGGGGGGCGGGGACTCATTTAGCCAGGCATAGCTGCTCTTGTTTGTGGTTGTCCCTGACAGCGTCGGCAACGCCGCTCCAAAGCACCTGTGTTTGCTCACTAGCTTTCCCCCAATCTGCTCGAAAAATGCTGTGAGCATGTCACATGGTGGCCAGATAGCCCGGGCACCATGGGAATACAAAAGCCGGGGCTTTTAGAACAGTTAATCATTAATGGAGGCCTCTCTTTTGTTCCCATTCAGCTCCACGCTGACAGAGGCTTTGATATTACATATGGCAGAAAGGTCAGACGTAGATATAGCCAAGTACATCGACAGGAAAGTGCTTTTTGGTTCCTTGAGCTACGGTGATGAAGTAGATGGTAAGCAGCAATGGAAAAGTGTCTTCAAATGAGAGCCATGTGCATCTGTAGAGGATAAGGAGAACACACAAGGTTAAGCTCACACTCAACATTATTGCCATTTGATGTATTTTTCAGAATGCAGTAACTGCCACAGAGCTGCTGACTGGTGGCAGTGAGTTATTGAATAGCATCAATATATGGTGCTATCATATCTAAGTTGAACAGTGATGCAAAAGTACAATTAAAGTGGTGTCAAATAATGATGACAATTTCATGGCAGGACGGCAATGAACAGAGCAAGTTTTTCATGGGATGGAGGGCCACTTTACCCTCCCTGCAATTAATTAACAAGCCCTAATCTCAGTTTGCTCTCCATCTTGAACTGTCAATGAAAAGTCCAGGACTCATTTCACGCCTGTCAAAGTGGGCTTTAGCAGGAAAAAAAAAAAAGAAAAAAAAAAAAGAAAAGCACAAACTTGCTTTCACAAAGCAGGGCCACATTAATCTTAAGGAGCAATTAAGTTTACACAGCCACATTCTTATAAACCACTAAAAGGGTCAGAGACAAACTCTTATCTTCCATTTACCTCAGCATGCCAATGGTTCTTTATTGAAAGTTAGTCTCGACCCCACCCTAACCCCCCTGTGCTAATAATACTGTATGGGAGTTGGAGAGGCTAGTGGGACCACAAACATTTACGGCTGAAAATGTAGCACAAGAGCAGGCAAAGTGGCCACTCAACGCAGGATGCTTGGTGCGCGGTGGGTCAATCATTAACGCAGCACATTTAGTGATATCTGCTCGCTCACACAGAGTAGAAGTCAAGAGATAAATGAAGGTTGTGCTTCAGGGAATAAAGTCACGCTCCAACTTATGCACTTTGGCAAACATACCAGTTGACACATGGGTTTCTTTTGAGACTTTTGTGACTGTTTTTTGTTTCAGAAACTCACTCCCCAAATATGCTCATGGGCTTGCCAAAAGTAACAAAATGTCTACATCACCATCAATCCATCACTTCTTGCAGTCTAATATGAAAACCTTTGATCATAGATTTTTTTCTCCAAATTATCAGTTCTTTCAACTTCAAATATACTTGTTAATTTTTCTTATTTACCTCTCCTTTTAATGTTCCTTTAAGAACAACTGGTATTGAAAAGACTTTCAATAACATATAATGCACACAACTGAAACCTGACCTAAATAAAGAAATGGTTCTTTTACAAAATAGCTAATCCAATTTCAACATTCTAAGATTCAGAAAATTAAAGATAGGTAATCATCCATTTCTGACGTACTGATCATGAAATATGGGCTCTGCTAAAGAGCCAAAACATTTCATAACCTCCATCTTATGTGTGAACGTCACGCAGCCATAAATCTTGCCTTACATGCAGCTTGACTTCACCATAGTGTGTTTATTTGCTAACCCTGGTCACTGATGATAAGGGCCATCGGTGTCCCCAAACTGGAGCTCGCCATCTCTCTTAGTGACAATACACCCGTGTTTCTACCATCGCCTGAACACATTTACACTGCCCAGCCCACAATAAGGGGAAAATGCAGAACAAAACATAGGTGCCAATAAATCCTTTCCCTCAGCTATAAGGAAATAAATTAGGTTGAGCATAGTCAAAGGATGGGCTTAACAACTGTATGCTTCAAACAAAGGTTCCTGTTTTAGGAGGGAAGGTGGGTGATGGATGGCTAGGCAAACATAGTTGACATACCTGGCCGATGCCATGGGCCGGTCACAACCCAGGACTGAGAGGGACATTGTGTGAGTCTGTGTGTGTGTGTGTCTCTGTGTGTGTACATGCAACAGTGCAGTGCTTAGCCTGTCTCCTCTCCGTACCTTCCCCAGCTACCCCTCTTCCCTCGGAGGCCTCCTCTCCCTCCTCTCCTCCACTCGGGCCGTGGGGATCCCTTCAGTCAGCAGAGCCCTGTTTGACAGAGACACAGCCTCCATATAAATCCAATCCTCCTATTTATTTGATGTGCAGTTCTACTAGGACGCCTTCGATCCGTCCTCAGGGAGCCCGCATCTCAAAACACTCAAATAGTCTGGGTGGGCCGATAAGCACGGGGCTGGAATTATATTCCCAAAATCCCAAACCCTTATAGAGCATTGTTCCATCACATTTTAAGATATATATTTATATATTGTTTGAGATGAAGCTGCCAGCTGATATGAACTTGTGAATTGCAATTGCTATTTGTCATTTTATCATTTAGAAACCCCATTTAATGTTTTTTTCTACACAAGTGTATTATGTAAAAGATGAATATATGAAGGGAAAAAGTGTGTACAGGATGCTGTTTTTCCACTGGTGCAGTTCGGAGCGTGGGAGACGGGTCAGCGCGGTGTGATGTGTGAGTGGTGGACCTATATGGGGAACACCCAGGAATGTTCAGTTAACTCGCCTGCCGCATTCAAGCATGTGTGTCAAAGGTGTTTACAGGGTGTTGACATTCACACATTGGCAGAGAGGTAATGTGAATGGTATAGCCATGACTGGCTGTGTGGAGCCTTCAGTGTGTTGAGGTGGCCTGCAGTCAAAATATCACAGCACTAATTGGAAAAGCCTGGTAATATAGAAACTGAAAGCATGTATATATTCCATTAAATAATTTTAAATTGTGACCAAAAATAGCAATTATGATTATTTTTATCTAATCAAATAATTATGTTATTAAGATCATTTTTACATATTTCAGCAGCATTTTTATATCATCCTTAGTGTATTCTTAAAATGGATAAATAATTACTACATATATATGTACTGCATTACATTGCTAATAGGAAGTGATTTCATTTCATTTTAAATTAGGAAAGATTTTTAAATGTTTAAATGTTTGTACTTTTGTGTTTTGCTCAGAAATATTTTCATATTAAACTATTATGCCCAGATTATTTGAAATATCCATCCAGTAAATTTGACATATTTGTATTTATAGAATATATTTAAGTGCACATGTTTTTTTCTTATTATTTTATAGAATAATTCATAAATAGTTTCCACAGCATAATAATATGCTTTTGGTGGTGATAGTGGTAATGTTGTTTTTTCGGCTTTATAGAGTTCAAGGATAATCAATAATTTGTTGAGTCAATAATATCAAACTGATATTTTTATCTACATCCACAATAAAATAACCCTTATTTAAAACATGCATGCAAACATTATTCATGACTACCAAATTATTTCCTAAAAATGTACCATTAGTTCATCTGTTTATGCTAGTTAATCTTTTTCCTGCATAATTAAGAATAGCTAATCAGAACTTTTATTTTGTTGTCATAATAAACACTAAGTAATCATTAACTTGATTGTAAATTTCATAATTCAATAACATGTTTTACCAGTGATAAAGCCAATGTGATAATGTGTGGTTTCATTTCCCTTTGTGATGCAATAAAACACTATTACCCAGTCATGTGTCCACTCACTATACTCACTATGACACGTGAAAATAATAATAATAATTATAACAACAGTAACAATCATAATCTAAATACAAATCTGTAACACGTTTATACAATAAATCATGTAGAAACAATTTACTTACTTCTCTACTATTTTTACTTCAAAAATTTGCTTTGATGTAATACTAAAGTCTAGCTTATAGCATTGAGTAAATAAGATTTTACATTATGGATTACGTTTTTATATTTTCATTATCTGCTTGACTAGATTTGATTGTGATCAAAAATGGAAAGAGGCCATATTAAGTGATTTGTAAAAGTAATATTTTAATGTTGCTTTTTACCACTGAAAGAAAACAGTCTATAATGTTTTAATTACTTTATAATAACTGGAGACTTAGATTTATAAAAATTGTGTAGAGCCTATTTGTGTCTGAAGTATATCACATTATTTTAAAAAAAAGAAAGAAAAAAGAATAGACACATTCAGTAGAATGATGTCACAACACTGTATATTATAAATACAAATACAAACGGCATCGTCACCTTCACCTTATAAAGAGGCTACCTTTTCTTTGCAATAGGTTGCCACAGACAGCGGCAGCCACTGCCAGTCCAGCGCAAGTCAGTGTGTCACCCTGTCTGTCTGGCAGGGTGGCCACCCACTGAGAGCGGTGGGGCCTGAAGTGAACGGCTCTGACCGCATCCTGCCAGCTTTATGCCGCTCTACAGGTGACAAAACACCTACACTGCTACAGCACACGTATGTCCAAAGACTATAGGTCACACAACATCAACATTTAGCAACTGCACCACAATACTACAGGTATCCCCAGCCTGACATTGTTTGAGGTAATTGGAGGTGTGTTGTAAGTTTCCTATGACTCACAGGTTCTTTCTCCACCCTTGAATGCTGGGAGATTGTAGGTCGTATGGTGAACTTAAAAACGAAGTCCTCTCAACTCATAAATTACACGGCCATGGACAACCTTAAGCGGTGTTGAAATGCCTCGAACGGAGCTTTATTTCAGTGCTGGTGGAGCGTGAAGCTGAGAGCACCACCCCACAAGGAGCCGGGCTCTCACAGGCAGAAATAAGACAGCTATTTATCTTGCCATACCTGAGCTTTGACGTGCTGGCTAAACGCCGGTGGTGCACCAGAGGTGGATGTGAAAACAAGCACTTACTGTTTCTTAATGATGTTGCTCTCTGAGCTAATGCTCCCATAACAGTTCCTACCCTTTTTTTGTGATTAGGGCTCCCTATATCATGCCAAGCAGTGAATAAAGAGTTGTCTTAAAATAAAAAAAATTCTCTCTGGTAGAACAAAAAAAGTTCTCCTTCCTGGAACCTGGCTTTGCACTGCTGCTCAGCAATAGTGCCTCACTTTGAAATATGATATGACAGATTAAGAGCTTAGTCATTAGAATAAACCAATGTGGAACTATCATAGGCGGTGTTGTCACTATGGTGCAAAAAGACAGCTCTCTTGCAGCATCTGTGTGTGAAAGCAGTTTGAATTTTTGACCATTTTTAACCCAGACTAAACTGGCACTCTCCTCAAAAAACAGGCACTACTTGGAAACTGGTAGCTGCTATTTTTATTTCTAACTCTGTGCTTGTGAATGTGACAGTGAAAACAAAGCCATGGAATCAAGTTTGTGTTTGTTGTCTCCTTTGGTGAGGGCTTTTCTTCACAGCGACATAGTGAGTAATAGAAATCATCCTTGGTCTGACCACCCAGGGGGTCCCTGACACCACAACCTTTACAGAGGGGGATGGGTGCACGTGTGTGTACGCGGGTGCATGTGTGTGTGCGCGCACGAGTGTGCGTGTGCATGCATGTTTGTGTTTAGGCAAGTGTCTGCTCACATGCATGAATGTGCCCCTTCATCTTATGTGTATTGGCCGTCCCATGACATCCCACAGCTCTCTTGTTTTTTCTCCTTTTTTCAGATACATTTACCATTGTTATTTTTCTCTGGGCAGACTTCAGCAGGGAACCACGCTACTTCCAGTTCCTGCCATACAGAAAACATTACGAGTGCTGAGTCTGAATACACATTCAGCGAGGAACTGGTCAATGTAAATGCAAACACAAACCAACAAACCAAAACAAAAGAGCACAATATGGATCCTTCTCTCAGCCAGAGCCACTACACTTGGTCTGTTTGCCCTCACTTCTAACTGGAGTTGCTATTAGGTCATATAATGACCGCATCTCATTTCTCCCTCAAGAGCCCTCTGCTGCATTCTGTCCTTGGCTGGAAAAGTACATCTCTGTCAGGTCCTAGAAATGTGACTCCTCGCTGTATATTCCTTTTATCCGCACTTTAAGATGCCCTCCATTCCAGTCACAGCTCCCTTTCTTTTTCTTTTAATACGGCAACTGTTAAAGGATGAAATGCACAGTGTATGCAAAGAGCTCTTGGGTATCGTTATCACAGCCAGTGCTTGACTTGTGCTGCCTCCTCTAGGAAGAGAAGAGGGGTCAGACATTATCCCCCATCCCGGCCAATACCCTGCCTTTTATGGCAAAGCGAGAGGGATTCAACCCCTAAACGAGCGCACATGCTAAGGTGAACAGAGATACACACGCGATAACCCTTTCAATTAGACAACACTGTCATGGCAAGCAGAATGTGGCCAGATAAATGACCATACAGTACAGTGTACAATGGGAATTAAAAGTATAGGGCAGCTGGGCTCTTATCTGGCCAGGGAAGAAGAAACCAGGCAACAAAGGGAGGCCTAAGACTAAGAGGCTTGATGCATGGGAAAGCCATGGGCCGGCCATTGTGGCTGCCCTTCTGCTGAGCAAATAGTCCAAACTGTTCATTCCCCATCTCCCATTCTCTCGCCGGTACATTGTTTGTGTCCTTGCATTTCATTCTGACTGGGGAAGATTGCTCTCAGGGCCAGTGAGCAAACAGTCCAGAAAAGAGCCGGCTATCTCCTGCCGTTCCCAGGAGAACTAGCATTTTTATTTCAGCTCCAAGCTGTCAAAGGATTGGAGAGTTTATGTCAGGATCCTGAATTAATTGCTTTAAGCCTTGGGGCCGACGCCGGCGTTTTTATCACCAAATGTTCGGTAAAATGTTTCCTAGCAAATTATGCAGCCCCCACCATCGCCACTCTCAGTCGCCAAACATTTGGTAGTGGATACATACAGGATGAGTTTCTGCAACACAAATGATGTGTTTAGTTGTTGTGACAGCACAATGGTGTGAATAGTGATGGGCTATAGCACGGCTGTCAAGGATTTGGTGGAATGAAGGCAAACAGCAAACTTTTGTGTGTTTTTTTCTCCCTCTCCATGACGGTAGGTACACGAGCCAAGCTTGGCAGTAAAATGAGTAAGCTTACAGATGCCTCAATAAACCATAGCTGTTCAGACATTTGGTGGACCGGGCTTTACAGGCTCCAAACCGTGCACAGAACTGCCAAACTGACTTCAGAACCGTCTGTCATCCCCATATCCATCCCATGCCACTGCTTACTTAATAACTATACACAGTATATCATACATTTGGATCGGCAGTAGTCTCATATATGGCTGCAAACTACCACTGGCTACCAAAAAACAATGATTAGAAGCCATATATATTCAACCCTCATCTGTTTAGCAACTACTCCATTATCTTAAACGACCCAAACCTTACACTGAATTTCAATGCAGTGTCACTGAATAACATATACGGATGAATATCTGAGTTTTATTTATTACTAGCAAGAGAAAATCTTACAAATGATACAGCTGAAAACTCTTTGGTGGCATCTTGCATCCGCTGTATTTATCCCATGAATCCCAATTTTCCCTAGAGATTTTTTTTTTTAAGATCAAGAAAATGGATGCCATTTTTTTTCTCTAAATGTCACTGCTGTGTTAGAAGATCAGGTGGTAGTATTTTCATTTTCTGTCAGCTCTTGCGTGAAAAGGGCCAAAACCAACACAGAAACAGGCGGTCCAGCAGTTCCAGCCTGCACAGCCACACATCAATAACTGAAACTGGAGCCACCATCTGGACTTTGCTTTTCTTCATACAAATGCATCTGACAGAGTAGTGGACCATGATATTTGCATCATAAAGCATTAGCAATACTTCATCGCGCCACAGGACACCATACACAAACTACCTTTGACTGAATATATCAATGTGATGGCCTTCGGATCTAAATTATGAAAGAGTTAATCCCAAAATATTCTGCAGTTGACTAGTACTTGGTTTGCATGTGAAGGGTAACCCGGGTGAAATTTGCATTCATACAGAAGCGCAACTGTCTCTGACATTATGATCACAAAGAAGGGTTGGTTGTTAGAGGTCTGAACCCACAGCTGATTTAACTGTAACCAAATGGCAACCCAAAAAAAATACATCAATAAGGTACATGCACCTTCCACACAGTCAAGTCCTATTTATTTATTTATTTATTTATTTATTTTTATCATAATGCATCTTTCTGTTGGACTCTTCAAGATAAGGGTGCCCAGCCGTGGCCAATAAATCTGGCAGTTGACTCCTTAATCTGAAAGGATATTAAGTGACAAACACTGTGATGTTTCTGTCAGCGTTAAGCAGGCGAGGGTTAAATAGTGTGTATCAGGGGACTACTCTGTAGTGGGGAAAACATACAGCCCTCATCTTTCACCATAATCTGCTC